>JAGFNQ010009990.1:0-196006 GCA_024364735.1 Boesenbergia rotunda
GTACAGGAAAAGCCCTAGCGAAGGAATGCTAGGCACTGGCAAAGGAATGCCAGCCAGAAGAAAAGCCCTAGCGAAGGACTGCTAGGCTCTGGCGAAGGACTGCCAGAATGGACAAACCCTAGCGAAGGAATGCTAGACACTGGCAAAGGGCTGCCAGAAGAAAAGACCTAGCGAAGGGCTGCTAGGCACCAAGCGAAGGGCTGCGTGGTACTCAAGACCTGGCGAAGGGCTGCCGGGCAAAAGTCCAACTGGAGGAGCCGGTTGGCACCAGGTAAATTCTCCCGAGAGGAGTAGGTGAGGACGCGTTCCCCTTGAGGGAACATTAGGCGTCGGTTCGACCTAGGGCTCCATTTTGGAGACCAAAGTCAAAACCAAAACAGCTAAGGCTGTATAAAATAATAATATAATTATTATTTGGACTAACCCTGGATGCAGGATCAAAGGACTGAGTATCTGCAGCTCAGAGAGCCTCAAAGGAGTGAGGCAGAAGCTGAGCAGGGCGCCCCGGACGATCCGGGCGCCCCCAAGGTCAACCCAAGTATGTAACAACCTCAACGCGCTTCGCCCCGCTTGTCGCGGGCGCCCCGCGTGTCGCGGGCGCCCCCACTGCCAGCTGCCGAAGCGCATCCCTGCGAAGCCGAGGAGATGAGGCTTTGACCGGTCAATCCGGGCGCCCCGAGCCCTCCGGGCGCCCCGGTCAAACCGGATCCCGAGGATAAGGGGATCAGACGGCGACCGAGCTACAACCGGATCTGCTGCCACGTGGGGGGGCGCCCCCGTCGACCAGGGCGCCCCCAGGCCCTATATAAAGGGCCCTCGACCTCCTTCTTCAAAGCATCAATTACTGCGACGCTTCCACGCAACACTACTTTCATTCAACGCATCCAAACGCTCTGACGACCGCGCTCTGCTCCGGAAACTTCCCGACTCAAGAACGAAGCGCCGTCAACCTCCCACTGCACCGAAACTCGATCTACACCGGGAGTTGGTAAATACAGAAGTGTAATCTTTCTTATTGCAAACTGTATTTCTCTTCTGTATTCATTCTACGCATTATAGAATTGCCCAAAGAAAACGGTCAACGACCGTGGGCCTTGGAGTAGGAGTCGACACAGGCTCCGAACCAAGTAAAACGACCTTGTTAGCATTGTTTTTGTGTCTTATTTCCGCTGCGCACTTACTCTTTTTAAATCCGAACGATTTGCGACATTCACCCCCCCCCCTCTCTCGCATTTCTCGATCCAACATTCACCCCCCCTTCTCTAGCCATCCAAGTCCCAACAAGTGGTATCAGAGCTTAGGGCTCTGTACAAGCGGATTAATAACCGAGAGCTATCAACAATGGCGTTGAGAGAAGGTTTTAGCACCACCCGACCTCCCTTCTTCGATGGAGTAGATTTTCAATATTAGAGATCGAAGATGGAGTACTATCTAAAGATGGATATCAACACATGGTTCGCTGTGTAGGAGGGGTTTTCCCCTCCAAAGGATGATGAAGGAAAAGAATTGAAATCATGGTGTTGGATGGCTAAGCAAACCCGGAAAAGTGAAGCCAACGCGAAGGCGGTGATGACCTTACAATGTGGCATGAACAAAGACCAACTAATCAAGGTTGGTCCATTTTCAAGTGCAAAGGATTTATGGAATAAGCTCATCGAACTCCATGAGGGTACCCGAGACTCAAGAATAGCTAAGAGGGACTTGTTCCTCAACCAACTTCAAAATCTCTCCATGAAGGAGAGTGAAACCGTAAGTGAGCTCCACAGCAGATTCAAAGAAGTAGTGAATGGTCTCCACTCTATTGATGAAAAGGTCGAAAATCGCGACCTTGTGAGGTATGTGTTAAAAGATTTTCCAAGGAATGTTTTTTGGTCATCCATGGTGGATGCCTACAAAGTCTCTAAGGATTTATCAATTGTAAAGTTAGATGATTTATTTTGTGAAATGGAATTACATGAAATGGCTAACAAAGGCCCCAAGGAGAAGGGGATTGCCTTAGTTACAGGAGAAAAGACTAAGAAGAAGAAGGAGAAGAAGAAGGAGAAGGAAGTCTCTTCATCTTCATCCTCATCCGAGTCCGAGGAGGATGGCAGCGGCTCTTCTTCCTCCGAGATGGACAACTTCGTTAGAAGAATGATGAGGAAGAGTCAGCGCTTCAAGGGTAAAGGTAACCCTAGTGAAGTTAAGATTGATAAATCTAATGTCACTTGTTATGAATGTAGCAAGAAAGGGCACTTCAAGAGTGAATGCCCAAAGCTAAAGAAGAAGAAGGAGAAATCCAAGAAAAAGGAGGAGAAATCAAAGAAGAAGAAGAAGACCTTAAAGGCCACATGGGATGAATCCTTCTCAAGTTCATCCGAAGAAGAGAAGGATGAGAAGAGTACATGGCATGTGGCACTCATGGCATTGGAAGATCAAGAAAGCAGTGATGAATCCTCTGACTCATCAAACGCGGCTTCATCATCTTCGGATGATGAAGAGATTGTGATTGAGGGGGAGCATCTATCAACTTGGTTCGTTGATAGTGGGTGCTTCAAACATATGACCGGTGATAAATCATTATTTACTACCCTTCAATGTAAAAATAGAGGTAATGTTTCCTTTGGTAATAATGGTAGTCTTAAGGTTATAGGAATAGGAGACATTCAAATATCCGAATTTCTTAGGATTAAGAATGTCCTTCTAGTCAAGGGGATGACATTTAATCTCCTAAGTGTCGGTCAATTGTGTGATGCGGGTTACACAATTGATTTACAATCAAGTCAATGTCTAGTTAGACAACATGACAACTTTGACACGGTACTAGTAGGTACAAGAGTAGATAACATTTATCAAGTTTTATTTAAAAGTGCTACTAATGTTTTTGTTAAGTGTTTCATGTCAAAAGAAGATGAATCTACCCTTTGGCACCGGAGGCTAGGACATGTGAACATGAAGAACATCCGGAAGTTGGCCAACAAGGGATTAGTTCATGGCTTACCAAGCATCAAGTATGTAAGGGACAAACTTTGTGATGCATGTCAAATGGGTAAGCAAACAAAATCTGCACATAAAGGTAAAAGTGTTGTAAGTACATCTTGTTGGATCGAGAATTGCGAGAGAGGGGGGGGTGAATGTCGCAAATCGTTCGGATTTAAAAGAGCAAGTGCACAGCGGAATAAAATAGAGTAAAACAACGCTAACACGATCGTTTTAATTGGTTCGGAGCCTAGGTCGACTCCTACTCCAAGGCCCACGGTCGTTGACCGTTTTCTGCGGGCAATTCTATAAGTTCGCAAAGTTTACAAATAGATTTTACAATAAGGCAGAATAGTAAACTTTAAATACAGAGCTCTTTGTTACCGACGTCCGGTGTAGATCAAAGTTTCGGAGCAGCAGGACGTCGTCAGCTTGAGTTGGAAGATCTCTGAAGCGTGTCGCGGAAGCAGAAGAGCGCAGAAGCGTCGAAGCAATTGATGTCCTTTGAAGAGGGTCGAGGCCCTCTTTATATAGGGCAGGGGGCGCCCGACATGCTCGGGGCGCCCCCCACGTGGCTGCAGATCCGGCGATGCTCTTAGTCAAAGCTGATCTCGTTATCTTCGGGATTGTATTTGACTGGGGCGCCCGACGCGCACGGGGCGCCCGATTGACCGGTCAAACTTTATCACCGAGGCTTCGCGAGGGTGAGCTGCAGCCGCCTTCAGTTGCGTGGCACAGTGGGCGCCCGAGACACGCGGGGCGCCCGACATGCGGGGCGCCCGACACGCACGGGGCGCCCCCAATTGCGCTGCTGTCGGGGCGTTTACCTCTCTGCTGACTTTGGGTTGACTCTGGGGCGCCCGACACATCCGGGGCGCCCTACTCAGCTACGGCCTCACTCCTTTGAGGCTCTCTGAGCTGCAGAAACACAGTCCTTCGGTCCTGCATTCAGGGTTAGTCCAAAACAGCAAATAATAAGTTAGTTACAACAGCCTTAGCTGTCTTGGTTCTGACTTTGGATCTCCAAAATGGAGCCCTAGGTCGAACCGACGCCTAATGTTCCCTCGAGGGGAACGCGTCCTCACCTACTCCTCTCGGGAGAGTTTTACCTGGTGCCAACCGGATCCTCCAGTTGGACTTTTGCCCAGCAGTCCTTCGCCAGGTCTTGAGTTACCAAGCTTCCCTTCGCTTGGTGCCTAGCAGCCCTTCGCTAGGTTTTTTCTTCTGGCAGTCCTTCGCCAGTGCCTAGCATTCCTTCGCTAGGGCTTGTCCTATCTGGCAGTCCTTCGCCAGTGCCTAGCATTCCTTCGCTAGGGCTTGTCCTGTCTGGCAGTCCTTCGCCAGTGCCTAGCATTCCTTCACTAGGGCTTTTCCTGTACACTCAAGAAACTCGTTAGACAACCATTAACCCTTAACTTTTGAACCTTTTTGCCAATATCAAAACACAGGTTTGACTTGGGTGCATACTGCACCAACAATCTCCCCCTTTTTGATATGTGGCAACCTAGTTCAAAAAGTTAAGGAAACAAAGTGCTGAATTTAAAATCCTAAGTTAGATTCCCTCCCCCTAGAAGAAATCTCCCCCTAGGTTTTTCAAAAACAGGTGGTGTGAATGAAGTACTTAGAAGATTTCATGTTTTGATAATAAGTTAGGAATTCTCTACAGTTTTTGCTAAGTTTTTCAAAAACATTCTTGGTTTGGGAACCTTTGGAAAATTTTCATTTTTTGAAATAATTTCAGACTTAGAAACATTAAGTAAAAATCATTTTAAGCAAAAAATAGTTCAGAGTTTAGAAATAAAATTATACCAATTTTTCAGTTCAACTTTTTGAAAAGACTATGGAAGAGAAAAAATTGTGTTTTCCTGTTTCCTTTCCAACTCTCCCCCTTTGACATATATCAAAAAGAAAGCAGAAGAAAAAAAAGAAACAAAATTTGCAATACTTAAATAGAGCATTTGCTGTACTGAATCAAAATAAGACCTAAGTCTGGTTAATCCTTTAGGGACCTGTCTAACCCACTTAGCTACTTACTAACTGTTATAAACAGTAGCTTTGGCTAGGGTTAGTCAAGTTAAGTGAGCTGTTCAAGTTAGATTGTCTAAACTTGACACTTAACTTGATTGCTGTTCAGTTTGTATTTAGTGCCCCAACTGCTACAGATGCACTGACTTAAAGCATCTTGAGTTAAGGTAAAGACCTAAGCATCTCAACCCTTTCTAGGTTATCATTCAAAAAGTGCCCTAAGGTGCTTGTGAGATGCTGGCTTCTAGATCTATAGGTGCATGCAGTTCTAGGGTTAGAGCCTAGGCTAAGTCCATTTTCGAAAAAAGCCCTAGTTTTGAAAGGGGTAGTTTTTGAAATAAAACTAAGTAAAAAAAACTTTTTAAAGTTAAAGTAATATTTTAAAAAAAAACATTTTAAAAGACATTTTAAGTTCAATTGAAAATCCAAAAACCAGATGATTCTATTCTACTAAGCATAACCCTAACTTAATTTAGTAAAAAAAATAAACAAGCCAAGCTAAGATTAGCATAGTTCAAGTAGAAGTCTAGTACAAGTCAACAGAAGTCAACCCTACTCAGTAGGGGTAGTCAAATGGGTACATGTCCAAGTCATCTAAGAGGAGGGACCAGGAGGATCAAATGGGCCCGGCTGCCATGCATCAAATCGTGCCATGATCTCATGGTACTGTGCATTCCAGGCTTCTCTATCGGCTGTGAGGGTACTCATAATGTTGTTGTAGTAGCCTAAGTTTGTCTCTTGGTCTTCAATATGGTACGCTTCCACTTCTTCTCTGAAGCTCTGGACGTGCGTCTCGAGTCGTGTAACTCTCTCGTACAAGGTCGGTGGAGCGGGCTGATCTACCTCTGCTGCTAAGTCGGCAGCGTCGACCTCGACCTCCTCGTCGGCAATGTCCTGTGCGGCTGGTTGGCGTCGCCAAGTCAGAACCCCGGTGCCCGAGACGTCTATACCGGCTAAAGAAAAGTTTCTAAATCCTATCTCGTCGAATTCGGTCATCGTGGTAATCTCGCCGTCAGCGATATTTCGGCCGTGGTAGTGGAGGATAGAGGTGATGACGTGGCAGTAGGGAGTGCGGATCCGCCCCTTAGTGGACACACTAGAGGCATGTAGGATACAGTGGAAGAGGTGAAGGCCTATATCTATGTCCAGATGGTGGATAAGGGCATAGAGAAGAAAAGTGTGAAAGGGTTTCATGGTGGCTGTGTCCCTAGTGGACAAAGGAAGGATGCAACGGACAATTACTCTGTAGAGAGCGTAGTCCTGAATCGGGAGTCGGGTGGAGTGGAACTGCCCTCCTGCAGGGTCCATGGCTTCCCCAAAGAAATAGTTGTATAAGGTGTTCAGGTCAATATGAGAGTAGGGGGCGTCGAAGGGCGGGTTCCTTGGAGGGTAGCAACAGAAGATGGACTGAGATGGTCGGAGTCCCAAAAATCGGTTCAGTAGGGTAGGAGTGATGCTCAAGGGCATTCCTTGAACGGTAGTGACGAAGCTCAAGTGGTCTTGCCTAACTATGTTGTTATAGAATTCTGCACATAGGGTGTTGTTGATCGAATGTGTGCAGAATACGAGGTTATCTAGTTGATAGAAGTTAATTGCGGACATTGCGACTGGACAGGATTGGGAGAAGAAATGACGGTTAAGGTAGCTTGTTTTAATCGGAATGTAGGTGGTTTGTGCGAACTTGTTACAAAGTGCTAGGTTAGGAAATCTAGGGTCGGGACTGGGCTCATTACCGGGGTTCGACTGAACTGCTCGGCGTTTTCTAAGTGTAGAAAAAATAAGTGATTAAGGATAAAGAAGGAGTGTGCAAAAAAAATTTGTAATTTAAGAAAAATTAATTGCACAACTAAATTTCATACCTTGGAGGCATGGTTGAGGCAAGGGAAGGCTTAGGTTCACTTGATCCACAAGAATGAGGTAAAGGGAAGAAGGAGTGTGAGATGTGGTGTGGGAAATGAGGGAGTCTCGGGTCCCTTTTATAGGGGTTGATGGGGGGGGCGCCCGACGGGTCACGGGCGCCCTCTACATGTTGGTTTTGCCTCGGGCAGGGAAAAGGTCTGAAGGGGCGCCCGACAGGTCACGGGCGCCCTTCTCAAAAGCTGTTTGACTGCAGCTTTTGACTGCTTTAATCAGCGTGGGGGACAGGAGCGTATAGGGGCGCCCGACAGGTTACGGGCGCCCTTCTCAAGTCGGTCAAATGCAGCTTTTGCTGATTTGACTGGAGTTGGTACCTTTTCAGTGTTGGCAGGGGCGCCCGACAGGTTACGGGCGCCCTAGGTACCAGACTTTTGACTGTTTTCACCAGGTTTGACTGTTTGACTCCGTTTGACTGTGTTTGACCATGTTTGACTAGGTTAATCATAGTTTGACCATGATTATGAAAGCACAAGCAAGGTGGTTTAATTTGAGCTTAATTTTCCTGTCTCACTGAATCTAGGGTTTTCAATCACGTTAACCTTAAGGTTTTTGTGAGACAGGTTTGAAGGTAAAAATTAATTTTGAAAGGGAATTTTCATTTATTTTGAAAAGATATTTACTTTTGAAAACAGATTAAGTGTTTTTCGAAAAGATAATAAGTTTGAAAAATAGAGGTTTTGAAAAAACAGTTTAGAATCTATAATTATTTGAAATTTGAGTTAGATTCGAATTTGACAAAAGTTAACTTGAATTTGAATTTCAGAAATTGGCTTCCAGGTCTTGGCGAGGCACTTGGCCTTCTTTGGCCGAAGCCTTATGGGATCATCCACCCTTTCCTTGACAAAGCCTTTTAATGAAATTTCATTTTCAAATTAAATTAGGTCATTTTCTGGTCTAACTAGCTTGGGTCTTGGATCGGTAGCTTCGGCTAGTTCCGCCAAATTGGCTTCCCTAACGTACTATCATCTCACCTCCTCCCAATACCATGTTTTCAATTTTCAAGTAATTTTAGTCCTTAAATCTAAGAATTCCTTAAATCTAAGCATGGCAATTTGCAAGAAATTAAATAAACACACAATCAATCAATTTAAAAAAAACTATCTAATTATAAAAATTGTTTTGATTTTGGCTCCCCCTGGACTATAGCCTCTATATGGGTTAGGCAAGAGATGAATCTTGTCCTTGGGGATCCAAAATTGATTTGAACCAGTTGGTTTAGTCAGGCACAGTTTTGGCACCCATGCCTGAACCTTAGGTCTTGACTGGTTCAGTACAGCAAAGTAAGATCTTTGCCGAGATTTGGTTCTATAGCCAAGTCCGGATCGGTTTAGAACAGACTTCTGTTTTCCCAGAATCATATCAAGATTCTTGGAACCAGAAGTGAATCGTTCTAAAGCTGTTCTTAAATCCTTGACTTGAGTTTTCAAGGAGAAATTCTCTGATTCAAGTTTCTCAACTTGATTAGGGGTTTCTTCCTGAATTTTCTCAGTTAGGGAATTAGAATCAGCTCCCTCTTTCAGGAGTTTTACTTCCTGTCGGAGGGACTCGATTCGGAGTTTGGCTTTCGCCAAATCTCGGGATAGATAGGAAATAAGAGAATTTAATTGCGATTTTGAAAAACCCGTTACCTTTATTTCGCCGTCTTCGGAGAATGTCAGCTTGCCGTCGTCCCGTTCCGAGTCTGAGTCAGTCTCGATTTGATCCGAAGCGGTCAGGGCTAGAAGATTGGACTGAGGTGCTTCTTCTTCTTCTTCTGAGGAAGACTCGTCCCAGGTTGCTTGGAGTGCCTTCTTCTTTCTGTTCTTTTTGGACTCCTTTAGACTTGGACATTCAGTCTTGTAGTGGCCCTTCTTCTTGCATTCGTAGCAGGTTACGTTGGGCTTTTGTTTGTCAGTTGCCGGTTCATCTTGTCCGTCCTTTCTTCGGCTTGTTCTCCGTGTGTTAGTTTGATTCTTCAACTTTTTGTAGTAGCTTCGAGCTAGCCGGACCAGTTCTGATTGATCTTCTTCTTGATCTTCTATTTCTGAATCTGAGGTAGATTCAGGTTCAACTTGAATTTTCTTCTTGGTCATTTTTCCTGTTTTCCCTGCAAAAAAGGCTATACTTTTCTCGACCAAATTGGAGTTAGTCTGTTCATGCAGCTCAAGTTCAGAAAATAACTCATCTAGCTTAATTTTTGAAAGATCCCTAGAGACCTTGTATGCATCTACCATAGATGCCCACAAGGTGGTCCTAGGGAATGCATTTAGGGCCTACCTTATCAGATCACGGTTTTGAACCTGGTGACCTATTGCGTGAAGACCATTCATCAGCTCCTGGATTCTGGCGTGGAGCTGGGCTGCTGTCTCGTTATCTGCCATTTTGATAGTGAAGAGCTTGTTCAGTAGCAAGTCTCGTTTGCTGATCCTTGTATCTGAAGTTCCTTCGTGGAGTTCAATCAATTTAGCCCATAGTTCCTTTGCACTTTTGAAGGGTCCTACGCGGTTCAGCTCTTCTTTAGTTAGTCCGCATTGTAGAGTCTGGGTTGCTTTGGCGTCTGCTTCAATCTTTCGTTTAAGGGCAGTGTCCCATTCTGAGTAGTCTTGTGGTACACCTTCAGCATTGGTGGGAATCATCAGTCCAGACTGGATGATTATCCACATTTCCACCTGAGTTTTCAGGTGGACCTCCATTCGACTTTTCCAGTAGGGAAAGTCTTCTCCACTGAAAAGTGGAGGTCTGGCGGTGCTAAATCCTTCTTGGATAGACATTTGTTGCTGAAATAAAAGTAAACAACAAAAATATTTCCAAGACTTGGTCTTGGATTAGTAGTGTGGGAAGAAATAATCAAACACAGATTTCAAGGGGTGTTGCACCAACCTTGAGATAAAAACTCGAACGAAGATATTTTTTTTTTTTTAAAAAAACGAGAGAGAAAAAAAAATCCGAAAAATATTCAAACTGGTGGTTGCACCAAATTTGACTTCCCCGCTTTGATACCACTTGTTGGATCGAGAATTGCGAGAGAGGGGGGGTGAATGTCGCAAATCGTTCGGATTTAAAAGAGCAAGTGCACAGCGGAATAAAATAGAGTAAAACAACGCTAACACGATCGTCTTACTTGGTTCGGAGCCTAGGTCGACTCCTACTCCAAGGCCCACGGTCGTTGACCGTTTTCTGCGGGCAATTCTATAAGTTCGCAAAGTTTACAAATAGATTTTACAATAAGGCAGAATAGTAAACTTTAAATACAGAGCTCTTGTTACCGACGTCCGGTGTAGATCAAGTTTCGGAGCAGCAGGACGTCGTCAGCTTGAGTTGGAAGATCTCTGAAGCGTGTCGCGGAAGCAGAAGAGCGCAGAAGCGTCGAAGCAATTGATGTCTTTGAAGAGGGTCGAGGCCCTCTTTATATAGGGCAGGGGGCGCCCGACATGCTCGGGGCGCCCCCCACGTGGCTGCAGATCCGGCGATGCTCTAGTCAAAGCTGATCTCGTTATCTTCGGGATTGTATTTGACTGGGGCGCCCGACGCGCACGGGGCGCCCGATTGACCGGTCAAACTTTATCACCGAGGCTTCGCGAGGGTGAGCTGCAGCCGCCTTCAGTGGCGTGGCACAGTGGGCGCCCGAGACACGCGGGGCGCCCGACATGCGGGGCGCCCGACACGCACGGGGCGCCCCCAATTGCGCTGCTGTCGGGGCGTTTACCTCTCTGCTGACTTTGGGTTGACTCTGGGGCGCCCGACACATCCGGGGCGCCCTACTCAGCTACGGCCTCACTCCTTTGAGGCTCTCTGAGCTGCAGAAACACAGTCCTTCGGTCCTGCATCCAGGGTTAGTCCAAAACAGCAAATAATAAGTTAGTTACAACAGCCTTAGCTGTCTTGGTTCTGACTTTGGATCTCCAAAATGGAGCCCTAGGTCGAACCGACGCCTAATGTTCCCTCGAGGGGAACGCGTCCTCACCTACTCCTCTCGGGAGAGTTTTACCTGGTGCCAACCGGATCCTCCAGTTGGACTTTTGCCCAGCAGTCCTTCGCCAGGTCTTGAGTTACCAAGCTTCCCTTCGCTTGGTGCCTAGCAGCCCTTCGCTAGGTTTTTTCTTCTGGCAGTCCTTCGCCAGTGCCTAGCATTCCTTCGCTAGGGCTTGTCCTGTCTGGCAGTCCTTCGCCAGTGCCTAGCATTCCTTCGCTAGGGCTTGTCCTGTCTGGCAGTCCTTCGCCAGTGCCTAGCATTCCTTCACTAGGGCTTTTCCTGTACACTCAAGAAACTCGTTAGACAACCATTAACCCTTAACTTTTGAACCTTTTTGCCAATATCAAAACACAGGTTTGACTTGGGTGCATACTGCACCAACACATTACCGCTTTAGATTACTTCATATGATTGTTTGATTGTATACTATTATATCCTTGAATGGTAGTAAATTGCTTTGTGATCATTGATGATTTACTGATATATTGGATTATTTTCTTAATATAAAGATCCTTATGTTTTCATTTCTTTTGTGAAGAGTTGAAATGAAAATCATCACAATTAAGAAATAAGAATGATCATGAGTGAATTTCAAATCAAAGGTTTTTAGAATTTGTCAAGATAGAGGTATAGACACGAATTCCACTCTAGAACACCACAACAAATGGTGGTGTGGAGAGGAAGAACCGGGTCTTACAAGAGGCTGCACGAAGCATGCTCAATGAGTACTCATTACCGAGTTACTTATGAGCTAAAGCTGTGAACACAGCTTGCTATGTGCAAAACCGAGTCCTCATCCATAGATTTCTTGGGAAGACTCCACATGAACTTTGGTTTGGAAATCCACCTATAGTTAAACACCTTAGGGTGTTTGATTGTAAGGTGTTTATTCTAAACACCAAGGACCATCTTGGAAAGTTCACAACAAAAGCTGATGAAGGGATACTGGTCGGGTACTCCCTCGTCAGCAAAGCTTATCGAGTCTATAACAAGAGATCAAGATTGGTCGAAGAGTCTTCTGATGTTGTCTTTGAAGAAGTTTCAAAAATAAATGAACAACCAGAAGATGTAGAAGGAGTCCAATTCGAACTTAAGCAATTAGATTTGGATGCAAGTCCAAGTGTTGAAGGTGATGAATCTAATGATGGTGAGCCTAGACAACACATAGATCAGCCGGATCCTGAGGCTGAGCTTATGTCTAGTGACACCATCCAAGAAGCACCTCCAACACCAAGGCAAACTAGATTAGCCTCTAGTCATCCCCAAGACCAAATTGTTGGAGATATCCATCATGGGGTTAGGACTAGATCATTCTTTAGGAATGAGGCTAATGAAGTTGCCCTAATTTCTGAAATTGAACCTAGAAAAATTGATGAAGCATTGAATGATCCCGATTGGATCATTGCTATGCAAGATGAACTAGGTCAATTCGAAAGAAGTCAAGTTTGGGATTTAGTCCCTAGATCCAAGAAGACCACCATTATTGGAACCAAATGGGTCTTCAAAAATAAACTAAATCATAAGGGAGAAATCATAAGAAACAAGGCACGCTTAGTAGCCAAGGGCTACAGTCAAGTTGAAGGCCTTGATTATGATGAGACCTATGCTCCTGTGGCGCGATTAGAGTCCATCCGATTGATGCTTGCATTTGCAGCACATCGAGGTTTCAAGCTATATCAAATGGACATCAAATCGGCCTTTCTAAATGGTTTAATAAGGGAAGAAGTCTATGTCGAACAACCTCCGGGATCTGAGAGTTCTGATTTCCAAACCACGTGTTCAAGCTCAAAAAGGCACTTTATGGCCTTAAACAAGCACCCCGAGCTTGGTATGAGCGGTTGTCGACCTTCCTAATTGAAAAAAGCTTTGTTAGAGGCCAAATAGACCCTACACTATTTCTACGGAGATATGGTGAAAATATATTTGTAGCCCAAGTGTATGTCGATGACATAATTTGTGGCTCAAACAATAAGGCTATTTGAATGAGTTTATTGGACACATGGAGAGTGAATTTGAGATGAGTCTAGTAGGAGAATTGACTTTCTTCCTTGGACTCGAAATCAAACAAACTCAAGACAGAATCCATGTGCACCAATCGAAGTAAACTCAAGAGATGCTCCAAAAATTTAATAAGAGTGATTCTAAAGAGGTAACCACTCCTATGGCGACAAACACACGCCTAGACAATGATGAGAGTGGTAAACCTGTTGATCTAACTCAATATCGGAGCATGATAGGTAGTCTGTTATACCTCACAGCTAGTCGACTTGATATACTTTTTGCTGTGGGTATGTGTGCTAGGTATCAAGTTTGTGCCAAGGAATCTCATCTAATTGCTGTTAAACGAATTTTGAGATACCTTAAGGGCACAATTGGGGTTGGTCTTTGGTACCCCCGTACCGAGTCATTTGACCTAATTGGCTATACCGATTCCGACTATGCTAGATGCAAGTTGGACCGGAAAAGCACGAGTGGGGGCTGCCAATTCTTAGGTTCATCTCTAGTTAGTTGGTCAAGTCGGAAGCAACATTGTGTGACTCTCTCCACGACCGAGGCAGAATATATCACCATGGGAGAAAGTGTATCACAATTGTTGTGGATGATACATACTCTAGAGGACTATGGATTAAGTTATAAGGGTGTGCAAGTGTTGTGTGACAACATTAGCACTATTAACCTAACAAAAATTCAGTCCATCATTCTAGGACAAAGCATATTGAAGTGTGTCATCACTTCATTAGGGATCATGTTGCTAGAGGAGACATTATACTCTCACATGTAGAGTCCAAATCGAATATAGCGGACATTTTCACTAAACCACTTCCCGAGAATGAATTTAGTTTCTTAAGAAGGGAATTGGGAATGTGTCGCGCTTCATAGGATTAAAATGCATTCAAAACCCTTCATGATTAATTCAAATTGTTGGGAACAATTGGGTAACTTGGGGGCATCTCACACAAACTATAAGGTTCAACAAAACGCTTTTGTTTGCTAGAAATGGGGTGAGATGCTAGGATCAACCTAATTTCTCAAAAAGTCAATGCATCCCTTGAGAAATTAGGTTGATAAGAAAATAATCACTATGGTGACCAAGTATAGGGAAAACCAATGCATAACACATGTGTATTTGGCTCCATTATCATACTTGGACATTCCAATCAAGGAAACTTGATTGGAAACCTTATATGGATACAAACTTGGTTGAAAATTGATTGAATGGTTTTGATTGAGTTTGACTTCACCTTGGTGGAGCAAAGTGTTTGTTAGACCCATAAGGACCTTTGATCCTTGTTAAAGGATCAATTATAGTCATGAGAACACTTCCAAGATCGATAAACTTTCATCAGATCTTATCAGAAATCATTTGGAAGTCTGAAACTGAAAGTTTCAGATCGTATCAGGAAAAATCAGGAATCCTGATCGGTCCCTGGACCGATCAGGAGTATGTCTGATCGGTCCCCAGACCGGTCCGGCCCCTCCCTGTGGTGATCGGTCCACAGACCGATCAAAGAGGTCATCGAACACTTCGCGAAAAATTGTCCAAACATTCTGCGTTGATCTGGATCGGTCCACAGACCGATCTGACTCACTGTGTGGATCGGTCCACAGACCGATCAGGGGGCTCACCGAGACCTCCTGAACTTTCTGTTCGCTCCCTGATCGATCAGGGGCCTGCCTGATCGGTCACCCGACCGATCAGGACCAGGCCAGTCTGATCAGGCCGAAGCCTGATCGGTCTGGGCGCTATCAGATCGAACGGTGATCCGTTCGATCACATTAAATTTCGGTTGGTGGACCGATCCACCAACCGATTAACTTCGTGTAAACCCTACATCTCCAAGCCCTAGCGCCGAATCCATTCCCCTACTCCTGCGTGAGTTCCTGAGAGTTCAGCGAGGAGACTTTGGTTCCCTACGAGTGTGTATGCGCAAGCTTCTTCACGTGAGCTCTTCTCCTTCCTGTGTGCGTGTGATCTTCTCTCTGTGCGCGAGAGTTCTTCTTTCTGTTGGGTCCGGGTGCATGTTGACATTGATGCAGGTTCGTAATTTTAAAATTAATTACGTGCAGCGGAAGGTTTAGCATAAATAATTTCTCTAAATCATTTAACCACACATCTAAGCATGCAATTTTATCTTGTGTAGACTAATTTACGGATTACCTCACGTAACTCGAAGGAAGGGACGAGATCCAACCGTAAGCGTCCCTTGGAAGCTCCGCCTCTATTCGCGTCCACGCTGAGTATCTTCGGGATGACTTCGCAAAGCCACGAGTTTCGTGTTCTCGAGAACTACTAGATTCTCCGAGAACGCGATGAGAAAAACCAAGAGAGAAGTCGGAAGACTAACCACAAAAGGATGGCCGGCTGGTGCTCCTTCTTGGGGCTGGTTGGCGCACGGCAAGAAGGGGAGAAGAGAAGGAGAGAAAGAAAGGGAGAGAGCCTATGCCTTCATCTCTATTATTCACACCCAAGCCTTGCCTTGGGTCCTTTATATAGTGGCCTCTCAACCATCAAGTCTCTCAAATATGGAATAATTTATTCCATCATGCCAAGTTTGATTTTATATCATGGTTAAAATCATATTTTAATTCATGATAAAAATCAATCAAGTCTCTTCTCTCTTATGGAATAAATTTCCATATCATGGTAAATCAATCCATGATTGATTTTATAAAATAAACCAATCCATGATTCATTTTAATTTCCATGAAAAACAAACCAAACCTTGGTTTATTATATATAAAAATTTATATCATCCATAATTTTATAAAATAAACCACACTTGGTTTATTTTATAAATTGAACCAAAAACTTGGTTCTCTCCCTTTGTTGTGGTCGGCCAAGCAAAGAGGATAAAGGCCCTCATTGGTCGGCCCATCCAAGCCAAGCCCCAATGAATTAAACTTATTTAATTCATCTATTAAGTCTTCAAAAGACTTAGCCATTTTACGCTTCCGATGCGTCTCTGAAAAATTCAGATTCGACTTATCGTTTGGCTCAACCAAACTTAATCTCTCTTGATTGGAAAATCTAATTTTCAACTCGTTTTAAATCCCTTGGATTACTTGTAGTGCGTGTGACTAAATAGGCTTTCAATTTATGTTGGCCGTCTATAATTAATTAATTAATTATAGAACGATCATAAGTGGCACCTAGTAGTACATCATGATCCCCAATTAATCGAAAGATCAACGGTTGACCTCAGAAATAATTCTGAAACCCTTCAGCAGCTATAATGAATCGTGCCCCATTCCCTTCACCATCTTATACCCACTTGGTTCAGGACATGGTCTATGTGTGTCAGTCCCCACTAGGCTGACTACGTCATACCTAGCCCAAGTAACGTTTTCTCGTCCTACGGATTCTAATTACTCTCATATATTTAAGAGATTCATACTCTGAACATGTCATGCTCTGGCCAGAGGCTTTGAGTAACAATCCGATGATAGGCCTCGGGTATACATCTCCTCGCAAGGAGTGGTGAATCCTTTGTAGGTTGTTCAAACATCTTCGGGCACTTCGGCTTATACCCAATCATCCTGGGTCCTCACCTCCTTGGAGATGCTTGCTTAAGATGTCAAAGTATAAGTCTTCATGACCAAGATGACTTGAATACCGCAAGTCAAAGGAACATCACACTTAAGCTGCAGTAAGAACTTCACTGACATATCTATATGTAGACTACCATATGAAGTTTTACAGCCAGTCACTCCAATGAACTAGTTCCCTTAACTAGCATTCATGTTTATCTCCGGACATCTCCATGTCACCAGCCAGTGAGAATCAGCTGATTAGAGAATAACTCATGCTAGTCTCAACAGAATTGATAATTTCCGTATTTATCAATTCATCGACTAGGGACAATTTCAATACTTCACAATTGCGCATGTAGAGATAATCACTAGTTGTGAATTCATCACAAATTCTCTCATGCTATGAATTGTATTACGGACATTCAGTAAATGAGTTTAAGATCTCAATCAAATACACAAACATATATACATAAATAGTGAATATTCATTTATTAAAATAAATGATTACAATCATAAGGTGATTGCCTTAATCACTTCTCTCATATCACTAACAAACTCCCACTTGGCCTAATGTCAATCGCTACGGTACCCAATACCACAGGCTCTAACATGACCCTCAAACTTGCTTTGAGGCAAGACCTTAGTTAAAGGATCCGCTAAATTCCTTTCAGTGGGAATTTTCTCAATTTGTATATCATTCCTACTTCTAATCTCTCTGATCAGATGATAGCGGTGAAGCACATGCTTGGATCGCTGATGAGACCTTGGTTCCTTTGCTTGTGCAATAGCTCCATTGTTGTCGCAGTAAACCAGTATTGCTTCATCAATGGTTGGAACCAAACCAAGTTCTGAGACAAACTTCTTGATCCAGACTGCTTCCTTTGCTGCTTCCGAAGCTGCAATATATTCCGCTTCCGTGTAGAATCCGCTACGGTGTCTTGCTTGGAACTCTTCCAACTTATTGCGCCTCCATTCAAAATAAATACGTATCCGGACTGAGATTTGGAGTCATCCTTATCTGTCTGGAAACTGGCATCTGTATACCCACGTATTACCATATCACCTTCTCCATATATTAGGAACACATCCTTAGTGTTTCTTAAGTACTTGAGGATTGTCTTGACAGCCGCCCAATGATCCATTCCTGGATCAGACTAGTATCTGCTTGTGACGCTCATAGGATACGATACATCGGGCCTAGTACATAACATAGCATACATAATAGATCCTATCGCGGATGCATAAGGAATCTATTCATGCAAATCCTCTCATCTTCTGTGCGCGGACACATAGACTTCGAAAGGTTGATCCCATGCCTGATGGGAAGGTAACCTTTCTTGGATTCCGACATGCTAAACCTTTCTAGCACTCGGTCTATATATGTAGACTGCGAAAGACCAAGCAACCGTTTTGATCTATCTCTATTGATTCTAATCCCAAGGATATAGGTTGCTTCTCCCAGGTCATTCATGGAGAAAATTTTGGGCAACCAAATTTTAACTGACTGTAAGACTGATATATCGTTTCTTATAAGTAATATGTCATCGACATATAACACTAGGAATACGACTGCACTCCCACTAACCTTCTTGTACACACAAGGTTCGTCAGGATTTTGTGAGAAATCAAACTCTATGATTGTCTCATCAAAACGGATGTTCTAGCTCCTGGATGCTTGCTTTAGTCCATATATGGATCGTCGAAGCTTGCGTACTTTGGTTTTATTAACCGATGTGAAATCTTCAGGTTGTATCATGTATACATCCTCAAGCGGGTTTACATTAAGGAAAGTTGTTTTCACATCCATTTGTCATATCTCATAATCATAATGAGCTGCTATGGCTAGGAACATCCGAATGGATTTAAGCATAGCTACTGGCGAATAGATTTCGTCATAATCAATTTCTTGTTTCTGACGATATCCTTTTGCCACTAATCTAGCCTTAAAGGTAATAACATTACCTTCCATATCAGTTTTCTTCTTGAAAACCCACTTGCATCCTATGGGTTGAATCCCTTCAGGTGGGTTAACCAAGTCCCATACTTGATTTTCGTACATGGAATCCATTTCCGACTTCATGGCTTCAAGTCATTTATCCCTTTCTGAATTTATCAGAACATCTTCATAACTGATAGGTTCATCATCGTTAATGAGTAACACATCATTCAATTCACTTATGAGAAATTTGTATCTCTCTGGAATATTGCGTGTCCTATCAGACCTACGAAGAAGTGGTGTTGTTTTAGGTTCAACTGATAGCTCATCATTATGAGTTATTGGTTGTGGGTCTAGACTAGGTGTCTCTGTAATGTCTATTGGAGTTTCTTCAACTTCTTCAAGTTCAATGCTACTCTCACTGTTTTCTTGTAAAAGAAATGCTTTTTCTAAAAATACAGCATGCCTTGAAACAAACACCTTTTGTTCCAAGGAATGATAGAATTGGTAACCTTTCGTTTCCTTAGGGTATCCAATAAATAGACATTTATCAAACTTAGCATCCAATTTGTCTGATACAGTCCGCTTTACATAAGCAGGATAACCCCATATCTTTAGGTGAGATAAATGAGGTTTCTTACTATTCCACGTCTCATATGGAGTAGTAGAGACTACCTTGGTCGGGACTCTATTTAGTAAGTAAACAGCTGTCTTAAGCGCATAGCCCCAAAAGGATTTTGGAAGAGTTGCATGATTCATCATAGATCTAACTTAGTGGGACTAGGCACACCTAGTGGGACTAGGTGAAGTCGAAAAGACCTAGTGGGACTAGGCACACCTAGTGGGACTAGGTGGAAAAGACCTAGTGGAACTAGGTGAAGTGGAAAAGACCTAGTGGGACTAGGTGAAATCCTGGTGAGTGAAGCCAGGTCCTAGCTTGGAAAGCTAGGTTGAATGAAGTCCCGGTGAGTGAAGCCGGGCACGGAGTCTTGGTCCGAGGGACCGAGCACGAGTCAGAGGAGGCTAGGAAGCCTGTTCTCTGACTTATGGTGGAGTTGGCCTTGGCTGGATCGGTCTGGTGACCGATCAGGGAAGTTGGCACGAACTCCCTTTGCTGATCGGTCCGGTGACCGATCCAGAGATGGCTGATCGGTCTGGTGACCGATCAGAGAGAGAACAGAGAACAACTGGTTTGGCTTCTGTTCGGGTCCTGATTGTTCTGGGGCACGATCAGAGAGGAACCATGATCGGTCAGGCTGATCGTTCAAATATCGCGGGTTCCTCACTGTGACCGATCAGGATGGATCCTGACCGATCAGGCCACAACCTGATCGGTCTGGTGACCGATCAGTGAGGTTTAGCCTGCAAAGGCTGAGAATCCCATCAATGCTGTGGATCGATCCGGTGACCGATTCACGATTTGTGATCAGTCAGGGTGATCGATCACAAGGAGTCCGTGATTCCCAGTTTCTCACTGTGGACCGATCAGGCTGCAGCCTGATCAGTCAGGACTATACCTGATCGATCTGGTGACCGATCAGGGTCCTCTCTGATCGGTCTGGTGACCGATCAGAAGCTGTAACTTTAATTCGAAATTCACTGTCAGACGCTCTATTCGCGTCTGTTTCCTCGTCTGATACACTGCTGATATGGTTTGATATTTATTTGCTAAAGGTCTGCTAAGTGTCCAGGTGATACAGGAGGATTCAAACACTCAAGGAGGGTCAATGGGAGACTTTCCATTGAGCAGGTTTGTACGTATTCTCTTCTTAGGTTTTAACAGCTTCTGAGGCACGACTGGCGACTGACGGAGGCTCAACTGGAGAGGGTCTTCAGTGGACTGAGTGCTCAGGGAGGTCAGTGAGTTCAAGCTGTGCTCAGGGGATGCTGACGAAGCTTGGCGATGAGGAGAAGAGGCTTAAGACAAAGCTGGAAGCAGAGGAGCGGTAGGAAAGAAAAACAGACAGAAACTTGGGAAGTTTGGCTGGGCTGTGGTGCTTGTGTGCTCTCTGTTGCTTTGAGCTTAAGCGTTCTTGTCACATTCTTGTGAGCTTCCCTTCTCGAGTGTCTCGTGAGCTTATCTTGTATCCATCTGTGAGACAGCTTGAGGAGAGGTTTCTCCACCGAGAAGGAGGCGCTTGATATCCGGTGTTCACTGGGGCTTGATCTGCCGACGATCAAGGGATCGCCCACCTTACGGGCACGCCAAGGAGTAGGGGCAAGTTATCCTCGAACCTTGTAAACGATCCTTGTTAGCGACTGTGTGGTTTGGTTTTCAGTTACTGCATTTCTGTTTCTGCTGTTATACTTGTATTGCTTCCGCTACGGCTAACTTAAGTGCAGATAAGTTCAAAAGATCGAAGATTTGGTGTCTGGCTATATTCACCCCCCCCCTCTCTAGCCATCCAAGTTCCAACATTTACCAGCACTTCTTTGGCCATCCTCGACCAGCCGGTCTTGATGAGTTAGGGCCTGACTTTCCGACTTTTGTGGCTCTCCGTCTTTCACCTGTTGATTACGTTCTTTTCAAAATAATCACCAATTGCATCCTGCCGAGCACTTCCAAGCCATTGACCGAGATCCAACCTTACCATTGCCTGATGCTCTATGGCATGCACCGCCATATGGACTTTGACATCATGGAGAGCATTTTTCAGTCCATCATATCCTATAGAGAGCCAAGCCGACGCACTGTCTATATGTCGTTTGGTCACGTCATCACTGACTGGCTTATGTCAGTAGGTGTTGATGTCACCAAGGGCAGGACAGTGCCCATGGTTAAATAAGATAGCAGACTTGACAGGCGAGTGTGTGCCAAGTCTGGCATCATCATCAGGGATCATGATCGGGCTCTTGTGTAGAAGGACAGACTGGGTCTTGGAGAGCTACCCAGGGGCACACACATTCCAGCACCGGCAGATGCTGCAGCTCATCAGGAGGCACCCATACCAGTAGCAAACTATGATTATGAGCCAGATCCAGACATCCGCTGTCAGGTGTCCGAGTTGGAGCTTGCGATGCAGCACGATTTCCATGTCTCAGAGCTCTAGCGAGAGGAGGTCCGCTCGGAGTTTCGATCCTTCGATCGCAGACTGACCGTGGTGGAGTCCGATGTCTCGGGGGTCCGTTCTCTGCAGCAGACATGGTATGACGAGTGGCGCCGGCATACATTTCCTGGAGATGCGCCCTCTGGCAGTGCTGCACCGGGGTCCTTTGTACCTGATGACATGACTGATGACCCGATGTAGGACGATGACCCCCCCACTGACGATTGATTATTGATTGTTCTCTGATCTTGCTTTGCGGTATCTGACTATTTGACGGATCTGTCCGTTATGACTATTTGCCTGTTATGGCTTGGTGTTGACTTTGATGCATTGATATGCATCTAACTATGTGTCTGTTTTGGTTGTATGATGCACTTGACTTTTCGGGCTATGTTTTATGCCTTACTTATCTGACTAGATTTTGCTTATGATTCATTCATTGGACTATTTGCCTACCTTATTACTAGTTCTACTTTAATGCTACCATGTTCATATGATACATATGATTGTCTTGCCATGCTTTATATTTATCATATGTTTTCATGTGTTTTCAAAATTAAATCAAATCTTATGTTGTTTTGGGAAACCCCTAAGGTTGAGGGGGAGTATGTTTAAACTTAACAACCCGTCTACACCCTTTTCGGTGTTTGACAAAGGGGGAGAGTGTGGTTGGTTAAGTTTAGGATGATTATGAGGTTAAATGTTGTAGAGGGAGGATCCTGATTCTCCTACAATTTTGAGATTTGAGATAATTGGATTCGAATCCCTAAACTTAAAATCAGGTTGTCAAACAAACAAAAAGGGGGAGATTGTTGATGCAGTCTGACCCTGATTGTTGTTTTGGTGTTGACACCGATTTTAGTTTAGGTTGATGAGATGATTGGAATTAAGTTCTGGTCGTGGACTAGGCATACCTAGTGGGACTAGGATGGATGAAAGCCTGATTCGGAGGGTCAGGTCCTAGCTTGTGAAGCTAGGATAAATGAAACCCTGGCTTGGAGGGCTAGGTATGGAAAAGTCCTAACCTGGAGGGTTAGGTGTGGAAAAATCCTAGCTTGGAGGACTAGGTGTGAAAATTCCTAACCTGGAGGGTTAGGTGTGAAAAAGTCCTAACCTGGAGGGTTAGGTGTGAAAAGTCCTAGCCTGGAGGGCTAGGTGTGAGAAGTCCTAGCTTGGAGGGCTAGGTGTGAAAAGTCCTAACGCGGAGGGTTAGGTGATTGTAAATCCCGGTGAGTGAAGTCGGGTCTGGGTGAGTGAAGTCAGGTTGACTGAGATCCCGGTGAGTGAAGCCGGGTCCTGGTGAGTGAAGCCGGGTCCTGGTGAGTGAAGCCAGGTTGACTGAGATCCCGGTGAGTGAAGCCGTGTCCTGGTGAGTGAAGCTAGGTTGACTGAAATCCCGGTGAGTGAAGCCGGGTCCTGGCGAGTGAAGCCAGGTTGACTGAGAACCCGGTGAGTGAAGTCGGGTCCTGGTGAGTGAAGCCAGGTTGACTAAAATCCCGATCAGTGAAGTCGGGTTCTGGTGAGTGAAGCCAAGTTGGTTGAAGTCCCGGTGAGTGAAGCTGGGCATGGAGTCTTGGTCCGAGGGATCAAGCATGAGTCAGAGATGGGCTGGAGACCGGTTCTCGTGACTTAGAATGGCTTTGACCTTGTCTGGATCGGTCTGGTGACCGATCAGGGAAGTTAGCACGATGCTCCCTCGTGGATCGGTCTGGCAACCGATCCAGCGATGGCTGATCGGTCTGGTGACCGATCAGGGAACACACAGTGACCTTGTTAGGCTACTGCTCGGCTCCTGATCGGTCCTGTGACCGATCAGGGGGCATGTAGTGTTGGTGCAGAAAGCACCATATCGAACCTGGTTTTGATATTGGCAAAGGGTTTAAAGTTAAGTTCTATTTGTGATCTAACGATGTTACTCAAGTGTGCAGGAAAAGTCCTAGCGAAGGACTGCTAGGCACCTGGAGAAAAAATGCTAGGATACAAAGCCCTAGCGAAGAACTGCTAGGCACCTGGCAAAGGAATGCTAGGATACAAAGACCTAGCGAAGGACTGTCAAGCACCAGGCGAAGGACAGCTTGGTACTGAAGACCTGACAAAGGACTGCTAGGCACCAGGCGAAGGACAGCTTGGTACTGAAGACCTAGCAAAGGACTGCTAGGCACCAGGCGAAGGACAGCTTAGTACTGAAGACCTGGCGAAGGACAGCTAGGCACCTGGCGAAGGACTGCTGGGCAAAAGTCCAACCGGAGGAGCCGGTTGGCATCAGGTAAATTCTCCCGAGAGGAGTAGGTGAGGACGTGTTCCCCGTCGAGGGAACAGTAGGCGTCGGTTCGACCTAGGGCTCCATTTTGGAGACCCAAAGTCAGAACCAAGACAGCTAAGGCTGTATAAATCTAACATATTATTGCTCTATGTTATTTTGGACTAACCCTAGATGCAGGACCGAAGGAACGAGTGTCTGCAGCTCAGAGAGCCTCAAAGGAGTGAGGCAGAAGCTGAGTAGGGTACCCGGAGTGTCCCGGGCGCCCCCAAGGTGAATACAAAAAGAAGTAGAGAAAGTGAATGCTTCGACAGCTTATAGGCGGGGCGCCCCCGTGCTCCCGGGTGCCCCCATTCTCTCGGGCGCCCCGGATGGTCCGGGCGCCCCCAGCTCAAGCTAACGAAACGGAAGCCAGCGAAGCCAACGGATAAGAGTCAACCCGGTCAACCCGGTCAACCCGGGCGCCCCCAGCGTCCCGGGCGCCCCGTCAAGGTCTGATCCCGAGTTTGAAGGGATCAGAGCTGACCGAGAGGAACTCGGATCAGTTGACACGTGGGGGGGCGCCCCCAGGGGCTATAAAAAGGCCCTCGACCCCAAGGCTTTGAACAATCAATTCTTCCAACGCATTCACGCTCTTCTACTCCTGCGCTCTGCTCCGGAAACCTCCCGACTCGAGATACAAGCGCCGACGACGTCCCTCTGCTCCGAAAATACAATCTACACCGGACGTCGGTAACGAAGAGCTACTTTTAAGTTTGCTGTACCATTTCTTGTAATACATTTTGTCAACTGATTTTGCGCACATATAGAATTGCCCGTAGTAAATGGTCAACGACCGTGGGCCTTGGAGTAGGAGTCGACCGCGACTTCGAACCAAGTAAAAAACTTGGTGTTTGCGTGTGTGTTGATTTAATTAATTCCGCTGCTAATTCTCTTTTACGAATCCGAACGTTTTACGATATTCACCCCCCTCTATCGTTTCTCTCGATCCAACAAGTGGTATCAAAGCGGGGAAGCTCAAATTTGGTGCAACCACCAATTTGAGAGTTTTTTGAATTTTCAAAATTATTTTACCTTTTTTAATCTTTTTTCGTTAATCGAGGTGGTGCAACACCACTCGATCTTTATTTCAAATAAATAATATCTTTATTTCAAATTGAGGTGGTGCAACACCACTCGATCTTTTTTTCAATTTTGAATTCTCATTTTTTTCACCATAAGTTAGAATTGTTAAAACAATCAATTTTTAAAAATTTGTCATAAAATTTTTTATTATTATTATTTTAATATTTTTCTCGAAATTCGTGTTACCATAAATCGAGCAAAATTTTCAACGTTGAACTCTTATTTTTTTCAGAATTAACAAAATCAACATTTTCAAAAATTTGTCATAAATTGTTTTTATTATTTTATTATTATTCCGCCTAGAAATTCGTGCAATATTTATTTTGGGATATTTTTTTCCCTTCTCCTACATTACTAATCCAAGACCAAGTCTTGGTACATTTCTGTTGTTTTTCTCTTTGTGTGTAAGAATTATCCTTAATGGCCAATCAAGAATGGAACAATGTTCGTCCACCTCTATTCTCTGGCGAGAACTTCAGAACCTGGAAGGGGCTAATGGAATCCCACCTAAAGACCCATCTAGAGCTATGGATGATAATCCAAACGGGGTTTACAGTACCTACAGAAGATGGAATGTCGATCGCCTGGGATAAATTGGACGAACCAACTCCGAGGAAGATCGAGACAGATGCAAAGGCGACTGCAATCCTACAATGTGGCCTAACCAAGGAGCAACTTGAACTAGTAGGTCCATTCAGATGTGCGAGAGAAATTTGGGAAAAATTGATTAACCTTCATCAAGAGATTTCAGAAGGAGAAGAAGATCAAGTAAGCTATCTTGCACTCTCGGTCCAAGCACAAACAGCCAAGTCAGAGTCTGAACACGAATCCAAACTAGAGTCAGAAGACGAATTGACTGAGACAAAAATGGTAACCAATTTCGAATCATTTTTTAAATTACAATTAATTAATCAAACATATATTGCAATGGTCGAGGAATGTATAGTTTTTATTGCAGGGAAAACTCTAAGAGAACTGCAAAAGAGACCTCAACTAATACCTGAGTCCAACTCAGACTCAGAATCTGACGACGAAGAAGGGGATCATCGGAAGCTGGTCCGGATGGCTCACGACCACTATAAAATGTCGAAAAAACAGTCATGCAAAAGAAAGATGGGTAACTTTAATTCATATGAAAATTTAATTCATAATATTGATGATTTTGAAAATCCAGAATATTATTACAATTATGATGTGACTTAGATGATTACTTTTCTCGCTTATGATCTTTTTTTTGCTTAGAATTAGGATTAGTTAGACTAAGGACTAAACCGATTAATTGAAATTTGAACAACATAGTATTGGGTGGCGGTGAGATGATAGTACGTTAGGGAAGCCTCTTCTAATAAGGTCAAGTATACACTACTTGGTCTCTTTAGACTGGTGAAACTAGCCGAAGCCACCGATCCAAGACCCAAACTAGTTAGACCAAAATTTTTTAAAAAGTAATTTTGAAAATGAAATTTCATTAAAAGGCTTTGTCAAGGAAAGGGTTGATGATCCAATAAGGCTACGACCAAAGAAGGCCTAGTGCCTCGCCAAGACCTGGAAGCCAATTTTTGAAATTCAAATTCAGTTTACTCTTTGTCAAATTTGAATCTAACACAAATTTTCAGTTAATCTTAGATTCAAATATTCCTTTTCAAAATAAATTCAAAACTAATTGTTTTCAAAATTAATTTAACCTTTTAAAATTCACCATGTTTTTTTAACTTAAAAGTTTCATTTTTTATATCTCACAAAACTCATAAGGTTAACATGTTTGATCACGTAAAACTAGGTGAGATATCTAGGACCTAAAAGTATAATTCACTATCTTTTTAAATAAAAAGATTTGCAAAAGTTATTCAAACTTACCTCTATTTTCTTAATTTATTGTACTGTACTCTACATATTCATCTCTAACATTTTAAAAAAAATATTGAATTTCATGTTGAATATCACAATAGACTCGTTTTAAATAGGGCTTGTTTGATTTAGTTATTTGATTGGTCAAACATAGTCAACAGAGTCAAACCTAGTCAACATAGTCAACCCTAGTCAACATAGTCAAACATGGATAACACTGAAGTCCCTAAGACATTAGATTGAGTTAAACGGTACAGGGGGAGTAGTTTATTCTATTTAATTTTTTTCAATAATCACTATATTTTTTCAAAATTTATTCTTTACAAAAATTATTATCATTTCAAAATGGGTTTCGAAAACTGTGGCTTATGCTTTAAAATTATCTTCATTTCAAATTGAATTTTCTAAAATTATATTACCATACTCAGAAGGTTGTTCAAAATTATTCTTTTGATTTTAACCCTAAAGACACAGAGGAAGGTCCACTTCATGATCTACAAGGACTCCTAGGATGTGTCAAATTTAGGGGGAGTTTGAGACAAAAGAAGAATTTCTGAAATATTTTTTTGGTAATCATTTGTTTTGAAGTTATAGATAATTCTTATAATTTAAATCAAACCTTAAAACTCAGAGGAAGGTCGCTTGTAGTCAACAAGCTTCCTAGGACTGGGTCATGTTTAGGGGGAGCTCAAATTAAAAGAATTATTGAATATTTTCAAAATTATATGTTTTCATGCACTACACGATTAAAATCCTTTTGAAAACTTAAATAATTTTTCTTTCAAAAACTATTATTTTATCTTTCAAAATTCTTGTGGCTTATGAAATTATTTTTGAAATAATATTTACTTGGGTTGGAGAAATTTCCAGGACACTTAGGAAAATGTCCTTGTAGTTAATAAGGTTTCCTAGGATTGTGTCAGACTGGAAAAGAAACCTAGTCAAGTAAAATATTATGTTTTCAAAATGCATAATACTTTTAAAAAATTACTTATATTTTTCAAGGTCTAATAGTTTTCAAAAACAGTACTTAGACTTTCCAAAAAGACTCAATCTATTTTTTCAAAAGTACTTGCAAATTATGCATATTTTTCAAAAATACATATTTTTCAAATAATACTTATATTTTCAAAAAAAATGCATAATATCCTTTAAAGTGACTTATATTTTTTTTCAAAGATACAGAGTACTTGCATCTCTCAAAAAGCTCAATATCTTTTAAAAGTACTTGCATTTTTCAAAACAAGTAAACTTATTGATTAAATATTTTTCTGTTGCTTGTCATGCATGGACTCAATAAAAATATACACTTGACTCCAATTCTATTTTTTTGCATCAATTCTTCATACTTTCAAAATGTTGTTACTTATAAATTATCATAATTTTTAACATTATTCTCTCACTCAAATAGTTATGTTTCCAAAACCCATAAGCTCTGATACACAAATTTTAAATATCTTTCAAAATATATTTTTCAAGAGTTCTTTATTGATGTATGGCCAAGAGGGAGAGTAGAAAAAGTGAAAATTAAATTCTTCCTTAAACTTTTTTCCCTTTTCAAAGAAAGTATCTTAGAAATGGTCTAAAACATAAGGAGAAGAATTTCACACCAAGGGGAGAGAAAGAAAAGAGAGAAAGGAAATTTTGTTTAATTTTTATCTCTTTTTCAAAAAGCAAAACAAATATTTCTAAGTACTTCAAAATTGTTTTTAAGTGCTAAGTGCTGTTAAAATTTCAAACTACTTCAAGTGCTTTCAAATATTTCAAGTGCTTCAAAATTTTCTAAGCATTTCTAAGCGTTTCAAATTTATTAAGTGCATGTTTTTTCCTAAGTAAATTTTTTTTAGTAAACAAAATTTGTCTGAGCAAAAAAAAAACTTTTTGAAAATTTTGGCAAATGTTTCTAAGTAAAGTTTTTTTTGGTAAAAAACTTGTCTTAAAGATTTTATTTTTCAAAATACACAAAGTGTTTCCAAACAAATTCTTCTAAGTATGCAGTTTTTTTTAAAAAACAAAATTTGTCCTAATTCAAAGTTGAAACTCTTTTTAGGAAAATTTGGCTTCAAAATTTTGCCTAAGTAAAAATTTTTTTACAAAGCCTTGTAAGTAAAAGTTTTTTAAAACAAAACTTAGGCTTGCTTTTCAAAATAGAAAATTGTCTAAGTGTAAAAAGTTGGTTATGAATATGTTTTTTTTCAACACTTTGTCAAAAACTTAGAAGTTTTACAAAAACTCAAAACTCTCTATCCGAAACCTTGTTCGCCCATGTATGTTTTTGATATATGTCAAAGGGGGAGGAAAGGTCAAAGTTAAGTGTTTTATAACACAAGTATTCAGGGTTTTAGGGGGAGTATGAGAAATAAAATTTTTTTTCAACTCTACATCTATTCTATTCATAAACAGTTATACTTCATTGTTTACCTTATGTTCTTAATTGTTGTAATTTTTACTTAACTTTGAATTGTGTTGCCATAAATCAAAAAGGGGGAGATTGTTGGTGCAGAAAGCACCATATCGAACCTGGTTTTGATATTGGCAAAAGGTTCAAAGTTAAGTTCTATTTGTGATCTAACAATGTTACTCAAGTGTGCAGGAAAAGTCTTAGCAAAGGACTGCTAGGCACCTGGCGAAGGAATGCCAGGATACAAAGCCCTAGCGAAGGACTGCTAGGCACCTGGAGAAGGAATGCTAGGATACAAAGACCTAGCGAAGGATTGCTAGGCACCAGGCGAAGGACAGCTTTGTACTGAAGACCTAGCAAAGGACTGCTAGGCACCAGGCGAAGAACAGCTTGGTACTGAAGACCTAGCGAAGGACTGCTAGGCACCAGGCGAAGGACAGCTTGGTACTGAAGACCTGGCGAAGGACAGCTAGGCACCTGGCAAAGGACTGCTGGGCAAAAGTCCAACCGGAGGAGCCGGTTGGCATCAGGTAAATTCTCCCGAGAGGAGTAGGTGAGGACGCGTTCCCCGTCGAGGGAACAGTAGGCATCGGTTCGACCTAGGGCTCCATTTTGGAGACCCAAAGTCAGAACCAAGACAACTAAGGCTGTATAAATCTAACATATTATTGCTCTATGTTATTTTGGACTAACCCTGGATGCAGGACCGAAGGAACAAGTGTCTACAGCTCAGAGAGCCTCAAAGGAGTGAGGCAGAAGCTGAGTAGGGCGCCCGGAGTGTCCCGGGCACCCCCAAGGTGAATACAAAAAGAAGTAGAGAAAGTGAATGCTTTGACAGCTTATAGGCGGGGCGCCCCCGTGCTCCCAGGTGCCCCGGCCCCATGCTCCCGGGCGCCCCGGATGGTCCGGGCGCCCCCAGCGTCCTGGGCGCCCCGTCAAGGTCTGATCCCGAGTTTGAAGGGATCAGAGCTGACCGAGAGGAACTCGGATCAGTTGACACGTGGGGGGCACCCCCGACGTTCCGGGCGCCCCCAGGGGCTATAAAAAGGCCCTCGACCCCAAGGCTTTGAACAATCAATTCTTCTACTCCTGCGCTCTGCTCCGGAAACCTCCTGACTTGAGATATAAGCGTCGACGATGTCCCTCTGCTCCGAAAATACAATCTACACCGGACGTCGATAACGAAGAGCTACTTTTAAGTTTACTGTACCATTTCTTGTAATACATTTTGTAAACTGATTTTGCACACATATAGAATTGCCCGCAGTAAACGGTCAACGACCGTGGGCCTTGGAGTAGGAGCCTACCGCGACTCCGAACCAAGTAAAAAACTTGGTGTTCGCGTGTGTGTTGATTTAATTAATTCCGCTGCTAATTCTCTTTTACGAATCTGAACGTTTTACGATATTCACCCCCCCTCTATCGTTTCTCTCGATCCAACATGCAGTTCACTCACTGCTCGTCTCCTGATCGGTCTGGTGACTGATCAGGGAGAATACAGTGAGTTGAGTTCCCTTGCTGCTCGGCTCATGATCGATCCGGTGACCGATCAGGGAGCATCCAGTAGGTTTTGGGAACCTTACTGATCTGCTCCTGATTGATCTGGTGATCGATCTGGAACACTGTTCAGATTGTTCTGGTGAACGATCATGTGTCGCGGACTCCGTCCTATATCCGATCAGGCTGGAGCCTGATCGGTCGGAGGGGTTCCTGATCGATCTGGTGACCGATCAAACCCGTGTGGCTGCGAAAGCTAGGAGTCCCAGCAAAGCTGTGGATCGGTCTGGTGACCGATCCATGAGCCCTGGATCGGTCCGGTGATCGATCACTTTAATTCAAAATGCACTGTCAGACGCTCTAATCATGTCTGAACACATCTGATTTCTCTGCTCTTAATCTCTGATACTTGATTCTCTGCTTGATTTGCTGTGCTAATGATCTGATCAAGTGTGCAGGTGACAGGAATGGATTCAAACACTCAAGGAGAGTCAATGGGAGTCTTTCCTTGGAGCAGGTTTGTTCGTTTTCCATCTCAGGTTGCAACGGACGTTGGCACTGCTGGAGCTGCTGACTGGAGCTGCTGACTGGAGCTTGGCTGAGAGAAGCTCAGGGAGTCCAGGAAGAGCTCAGAGGTAGCTGGCTGTTGCAGGTGAGCAGCTGGAGGATGCAGTGAGGTGGTGACCTGGCGATCAGTGAGCTGAGACTTAAGCGCTTGGTGGCAAACAAGTCTCAAAAATGAAGTTCTCCACATTGTCCTCTAGAGACAACTCTGTTCCATCATCTTGAGCAAGCAACTGCGATCCTTGAAGCAACCTTATGTTACTTGAGCATTTGGAAGAGAAACAAGAAGCTTGGCGAGTCCATCAGCGAGAAGACACGAAGAAAGGAGTTCTTGCGTGAGATCTGCGCTGGGTTGAGCTCGGTGAGAAGTTTGCTTGTGTTCCTGTGTTTCTAAGTGCTCAGTAAGTTTCTTCTTGTATTTCTTGTACTTAATACTTGATCCATCTTGAAACGCTGTGGAGAGGTTACTCCACTGAGAAGGAGGTTGCATTTTATCCGGATTTTCCGGGGCTTGATCTGCCGACGATCAAGGGATCGCCCACCTTACGGGCACGCCAAGGAGTAGGGGCAAGTTATCCCCGAACCTTGTAAATCCTCTTCGTTAGCGTTTTGTGTTTGTGCTTAGTTTAGGTTTTAGTTTCTGCAACTCTATTTTTGCTTCCGCTGTGCTACTAACCCAACTGCAGAGAAAACCTAAAATTGCAAGAAGTGGGTGTCTGGCAACATTCACCCCCCCCCCCTCTCTAGCATCCAAGTTCCAACAGACCCATCTCTACTTCTGTCCTCAATCCTAACTCGGCTAAGCCTCCGTTGCCTGATTCCCGACCAGGACTTAGTGCTCAGTCCCCCGGACCAAGACTTCGTGCCCAGCTTCACTCACCCGGACTTAGTCCACCTAGCTTCACTCACTAGGATTTCTTCCACCTAGCTTCCCTTGCTAGGACCCAGCTTCATTCACCAGGGTTTCTTTCAACCTAGCTTCACTCACTAGGATTTATTCCATCATAAAAACTTGTTTACTAGTCATCGTAATCCTGACTAGACTTCCTCCAATCTTCAGGTAAGTATACCAAACCTCAAGTCTAGTTTGGTTTAATCCCTTAATCAAACTGACCAACCCTGGGTTCTATTTACTCTGTCATACATCAGATCCTATTTGGCTAACCCTTTGTCAAACTGATCAAACCTGGGTTTACCCTACCAAACATAAGGTCCTGTTTGGTTTAACCCTTGATCACTTTGACTACACCTTATATTGTCAAACATCGAAACACTAGAGGTTGACTGTCCATAACCGATGCACTTGCACCAACACCCCTTTATATACTGATCGATCGGAGAAAATCGATAGAGGGGGGGTGAATATAGATATCAAATTTTTCGAAAAAATAGAGAAGTTACGCAGCGGAAAATAACAAAACAATTGCAAACAGAAGTTGGTTTTACTTGGTTCGGAGTCGCGGTCGGCTCCTACTCCAAGGCCCACGGTCCTTGACCATTTACGTTAGGCAATTCTATAGTCATCAAAAGTCTTTTACAAGTTGAGTACAGATATAGAACTGAAAATTGAATTTGCAACACTTTTCGTAAATTAAATTTACCGACGCCCGAGGTGGATCGAAGTCCGGAGCAGAGGGTCGTCGTCGGCGCTGGAATCTCGAAGTCGGAGCTTGTCGAAGCGTAGCGCTTGAACGAAAGTGCTTGGAGCGTTGTGAGCAAAGTTGTTTGAAGCCTTGGGGGTGAACCCCCTTTTATAGCACCCATAGGGGCGCTTGTGTCGATGGGAGCGTCTACACATGGCCTCTCCTGCGCGAACTCTTAGCCGCAGGCTCGGTCGATGGGGGCGCCTGTGGATAACACAGGTGCTTGGGCTGACATGATCCAGAGGCTTCGTGACAGCTTGCTTTGTTGGTTTTGGTTTTTGCCTTACACTTGGGGCGCCCGTATCCATCCGGGCGCCTAGCACCAATGAGGCACCTCACTCCTTTGAGGCACCTCAGCTGCAGAAACACATTCCTTTGTTCCCTACAACCAAGGTTAGTTCCAAAACACAAGAAGAAAAATATGTTAGCCATTATTTACAGCCTAAATTGTCTTGGTTCTGACTTTGGATTTCCCAAATGGAACCTTAGGTCGAACCGACACCTACTGTTCCCTCGCACGGGGAATGCGTCCTCACCTACTCCTCTCAGGAGAGTTTACCTTTTGCCAACCGGCTCCTCCGGTTGGACTTTTGGCCAATCCACTCGATCAGGTCTTCGTGCCCAGTCCGCGACCAGGACTTCTTTGCCCAACTTCCGGTCAGGTCTTCATGCCCAGTCCTTGACCAGGACTTCTTGCCCAGCCCTTTGCCAGGACTTCTTGCCTAGTGTACCTAGGACTTTTGATGCATACTTAGTAAGCTTGTTAGATCACATTAACACCTTAACTTCTGAACCCTTTGCCATTATCAAAACACAAGTTCGACTTAGGTGCTTCTTGCACCAACAATCTCCCCCTTTTTGATTTATGGCAACATGGTTCAAAAAGTTAAGTTAAAAGAAATTACAAGCAACGAATTAAAAAAAATATTCAGTTTTCTCCCCCTGAAACGAATATTCTCCTCCTGAGTTTTTCAAAGATATGTGGGGTTTTGTAAACCTTCTAACTGCTTTAGATTTTGACTTAGTGCTTAAAAAAATTTCCTTCACACTTAGAAAATTATCAACAAGTTTTCGCAAGAAAATTTTCCAAAAAAAATTTTCAAGTCTTTCATACTTAGAAAAATTTTCAAAACAATTTTACACTTAGAAAATTTCCAAAAGTTTTTTTTTCATATTTAGAAAATCTTCTAAAGAAAATTTCCAAGTTTTTCATACTTAGAAAATTTTAAAAAAACTTCGTGCACCAAAAACACTTTGGAAACAGATTTTTACTTAGAACCAGTTAAGTACTTAGAAATACTTAGTTTTGAAATGCTTAGATTTGAAAAACATCTTTAAGCACTTTAGTTATTTACTTTACTTTTTGAAAAAGAGATAAAATTTGAAAAAAAAATTTATCATTTCCTTTCTCTCCCCCTTTGCCATATATAAAAAAATGATACTGATTATAGAAAAAAATTAGAGCAAAAAAGATGAAGTTCTGTATTGAACCAACTCTAATAAGCATAAACTGGACCAAACCAAATAAAATCGTTCTTGTTCGGGTCCTGTCTAACCCAGTTAGCTACTTACTAACTGTCATAAATAGTAGCTTTCGCTAGGGTTAGTCAAGTTAAGTGTTTTGATCAAGTTAGATTTTCTAAGCTTGACACTTAACTTGATTGCTGTTCAATTTGTATTTATTGCCCCAATTATTGCAGATGCACTGACTTAAAGCATCTTGAATCAAGGCATAGACCTAAGCATCTCAACCCAGTCTAGGTTATCAATCAAAAAGTACCCTAAGGTGCTTGTGAGATGCTGACTTCTAGATCATAGGTGGATGCAGTTTTAGGGTTAGGGCCTAAGCTAAGTCCATTTGTGAAAAAGCCCTAATTTTGAAGGGGGTAAGTTTTAAAAAAAATCTAAGTCGGAAATTCATTTTAAATTTCAAAACTTTGATAAAAGAAATGATTTTTCAAAACATATTAATTAACAGATAAGAAATAAAACAATTTTGAAGAACATATAGAGCAGTCATATTTTACTAAGCATAACCCTGACTGCCTTCTTAGTGAGCTAAACTCAGACTAAGGTAAGGGTTTGGTAAAGATATCAGCTAAGTTCGACTTTGAGTCCACATGCTTAAGGACTATTTCACCCCTGGCTACATAATCCCTTACAAAATGATATTTAACTTCTATGTGCTTTGTTCTTGAGTATTGAATTGGGTTTTTAGTCAGGTTGATTGAGCTTATGTTATCAATGTAGACTTGGGTTTGAGTGTAGTCAAGCTGGAAGTCCTTAAGAGTGTGCATCACCCATAAGAGTTGTGCCACACACTCTCCTAAGGCAACATATTCTGCTTCGGTTGTAGATAGGGCTACGCAGTGTTACTTTCTACTGCACCAGCTGACTAGACTATGTCCTAAAAGTTGACAGCTTTCACTTGTACTTTTTCTATCTAATTTGCACCCAGTATAGTCATAATGAGAATATCCTGATAGTTCAAAGGTGGAAGTCTTAGGATACCAAATCCCTACATTTAGGGTGCCCTTAATGTACCTAAGTACTCTTTTTAGAGCTGCTAAGTGGGATTCCTTAGCACACGTTTGGTACCTAGCACACATTCCTACAGAAAATAGGATATCCGGTCTGCTAGCTGTAAGGTAAAGTAGTCTTCCAATCATACTTCGGTATAGCTTAAGATCTACAGGTTTACCTTCAGGGTTACTATCAATTTTGACATTTGTGGCCATAGGGGTACTTATGCTTTTGGAGTTATCCATCTTAAATTTCTTTATTAACTCTTTAGCATATTTGGATTAGTTAACATAATTACCATCCCTAGTTTGCTTAATTTGCAGACCTAAGAAAAAATTGAGCTCACCAACTAAGCTCATTTCGAATTTATTTTCCATTATTTTTACAAATTCCTTTAAAAAGTTTGAGTTGGTGGATCCGAAAATTATATCGTCAACATATATTTGGGCAATAAAAATGTCTTTTTCTAAGGTTTTAACAAAAAGGGTGGAGTCAATTTGTCCTTGGTTAAATTCCTTAGAAATAAGGTAAGTTGATAGACGTTCATACCATGCCCTAGGTGCTTGTTTTAACCCATAAAGTGCTTTTCTAAGTCTATAGACATACTCAAGTTTTTCTAGGTCATCAAATCCTAGGGGTTGTCCTACATAGACTTCTTCTTTGATGAACCCATTCAAAAAGGCTGACTTAACATCCATTTGGTATAGCTTGAACCCTCTATGGGCTGCAAATGCTAACAACATTCTAATTGACTCAAGTCTGGCTATTGAGGCATAGGTTTCATCATAGTCTAAACCTTCGACTTGACTGAACCCTTTAGCTACTAAGCGGGCTTTATTTCTAACTATTTCCCCTTGGCCATTTAGTTTATTCCTAAACACCCACTTAGTATATATAATGGACTTGCCCTCAAGTTTAGGTACTAGTTCCCAGACTTAGTTTCTTTCAAATTGGGCTAACTCCTCTTGCATAGCTATGATCCAATCAGGATCAGGTAGGGCTTCCTCTATAGTCTTAGGTTCAATTTTTGAAATTAGTACTATCTGACTAAGATTTCTATAGGAAGACCTAGTTCTGACTCCTAAGGTTGGATCACCCACAATTTGATCAGAAGGGTGACTGAGTCTAGGTTTCTTGGTTCTTCTAGAATTTGGTTCAGCCTCAGGTCCAGCTGGACGGTTCGGTTCAGTGTTTTGTTCAACTACTTATGTTGGTTCAGTTATTGGTTTAGTTGACGTAGTAGTTAGTTCAAGAGTTAGTTCATTTAGAGGTTCAATTAGTGGTTCAATTGATGGTTCAATTGTTTGTTTATTATCTTCCTGATCAATATTTGATTGGTTCAGGTTTTGGTTCTCAGATTTTGGTTTAGTTTCCTCATCAAAGATTATGTTAGTTGTTTCTTCAATTTTATTAGTTTGTTTATTGTAAACTCTATAGGCCCTACTAGTTGTTGAATATCCTAAAAAGACTCCTGGGGTTGACATAGACTGAAATTTACCTAGGTAATCCTTGGTGTTCAAGATATAGACTTTGCACCCGAAGACCCTTAGGTAATGTAGGTTTGGCAGTCTATGGTAATAATGTTCATAAGGAGTTTTATTATGTCTTTTGTTAATTAGGACCCTATTTTGGATATAGCAAGTCGTACTTATTGCTTCTGCCCCAAATTGGTTAACTAGGTTGAATTCATTGAGCATGGTCTAGCGGCTTCCTGAAGGGTTCTATTCTTTCTTTCTACTATACCATTTTGTTGGGGGGTTCTAGGACAAGAAAATTCATGAATATATCCATTTATTTTATAGAATTCCTCAAACCTTTGATTCTCAAACTCTCCCCCGTGATCACTTCTAAGTCTTTTGATTTTGGTATCATTTTGATTTTCGATTATCTTGCATAAGTCAAAAAATAGGTTTAGGGTTTCATCCTTAGTTTTTAGGAACCTAACCCAGGTAAACCTAGAGTAATCATCGATAATAACTAAGCAGTACCGGTTTCCGCTTAGTGACTTGGCTCCATGTGAATCAAACATGTCAAGGTGAAGGAGCTCAAGTGTGGTTTGAGTTAAGTCTGATTGAATTTGCTTGTGATTAGACTTGGTTTGTATACCTTGGTACATGAGTTACATATCGTGTTTTCATAGTTCTTAATTTTTGGTACCCCTTTAATTAGACCAAGCTGGTAATTTTAGAAATTAGTCTAACATTTGTGTGGCCTAATCACCTATGCCAGAGGTTGGATTCTTCTAATTGAGTTAAGAGGCATCTTGGTACTACAGGTAGATTGGTAGTATAAACATTGTTTTTCCTAGTACCCTTAAGCATGACTTCTGAGTCTTGAAGATTTCTAATTAGGCAGTCAGAATTGGTAAATGTAACTACATAGCCAGTATCACATAATTGACTTATACTAAGTAAATTGAACTTGAAATTCCCAAACAAGAGTACCTTTTTAATCACAAAATCGAATTTAAGTTCAATATTACCTGACCCAATGACTTTGAGTGTAGCATTGTTGCCAAATGCTACTGAGCCTAGGTTCTTGAACTTGAGTTTGGTGAATTTCAATTTGTCTCCAGTCATGTGTCTGGAGCATCCACTATCCAACATTCATTGGTCCAAATCTTTATGTTCCTACATATTTATTGATTTGGATCCAATTAGAGTCAAGGATAGCTTTAAAATTGATTTTTACAACCTAGTCTGTCTCACCCAATCTAGAGTTATCAATCACGTTAACCTTATAGGTTTTGTGAGACAGGTATTAACAAAAATGAAGACTTTAATTTGAAATGCATGGTTAATTTTAAAAGGTTAAATTAATTTTGAATTTTTTTAATTAAGCTTTAAGTTTATTTTTAAAAAATGTGTTGAATCTAAGATTAATTGAAATTTGTGTTAGATTCAAATTTAACAAGTAGTAAAGTGAATTTGATTTTCAATAATTAGCTTCCAGGTCTTGGCGAGGCACTAGGCCTTCTTTGGTCGTAGCCTTATTGGATCATCAACCCTTTCCTTGACAATTCCTTCTATTGAAAATTCATCTTCAAGTTACTTCTTGAAAGATTTTAGTCTAACTAGTTTAGGTTTTGGATCGGTAGCTTCGGCTAGTTCCACCAGAATGGCTTCCCTAACGTACTATCATCTCACCTCCACCCAATACTAGGTTTTCAAATTTCAACTAAGTCATTTTGTCCTTAGTCTAACCAGTCCTAAGTTTAAGCATGATGATTTGCAGAAGGAAATAAACAAGCAAGCATGCAATAAAGAAAAATTTCAATAAAAAATAATTATCTAATTATGAATATTATTTTTATATTGGCTACCCCTGGACTATAGCCTCGATAATGGTTAGGCAAGATGTGAATCTTGTCCTTGGGGATCCAATACTAGTTTGGTCCAACTTGTTTGTTCAAGCAGAGCTTAGGGACTCATGCTTGAACTTGGGTTCTAGGTTGGTTCAATACAACATAATAAGAACGTTGCCTAGACTTGGTTCGATACCCTAATCCAGATCGGTTAAGAACGGACTTCTGCATTCCAAGGATCATGTCAAGACCCTTGGAACCCGAAGTGAACCGTGTTGGTGCAGGTCGCACTTAAGTCAAACCTGGGTTTTGATAATGGCAAAGGATTCAAGAGTTAAGATGTTATTGTTGTCTAATGTGTTTACTAAGTGTGCAGGAAAGAAGTCCTAGGCACACTAGGCAAGAAGTCCTGGCAAAGGGCTGGGCAAAGAAGACCTGGTCAAGGGGCTGGGCACTGAAGACCTGCTCGGAAGGTGGGAACGAAGTCCTGGTCAAGGACTGGGCACGAAGTCCTGGCAAGGGGCTGGGCACCGAAGACCTGCTCGGAAGGTGGGCACGAAGTCCTGGTCGAGGACTAGGCACGAAGACCTGGTCAGGTGGATCGAGCAAAAGTCCAACCGAAAGAGCCGGTTGGCAAAAGGTAAACTCTCCTGAGAGGAGTAGGTGAGGACGCGTTCCCCGTTGAGGGAACAGTAGGCGTCGGTTCGACCTAGGATTCCATTTGGGAGACCCGAAGTTAGAACCAAGATAGCTACGACTGTAAAAATTAACTAATATTCTTGCTTTGTTTGTTTTGGAACTAACCTTCGATGCAGGGATCGAAGGAGTGTGTTTCTGCAGCTCAGAACGCCCCAAAGGTGAGGGATAGGCAACTGGGCTAGGCGCCCGGGAGGTCCCAGGCGCCCAAGGTCAAAGCCAAACAAGCACAGAAGCAAGGATGCTTCGAAATCACACTGGGCTAGGCGCCCGGGAGGTCCCGGGCGCCCAAGGTCAAAGCCAAAGAGAAGTCGAAGCAAAATCATCGACGAAGCCAGCGGACCCAGTCAAGCTGGGCGCCCAGGAGGTCACGGGCGCCCCAGTCAGCTCCAGAGGCTGTGTCGAAGGGGATAAGCGCTGACCGAGCTGCGGATGAAGTTTCTCCGATCGGAAGGCACGTGTCAGGCGCCACCGACGTCCCAGGCGCCCCCAGGAGCACTATAAAAGGGGCTCGACCCCCAAGGCTTCAGAACACAACTTTCCAACGTCTCTAAGCTTTTCGTTCAAGCGCTCTGCTCCGGCAAACTCCGATCTCGAGACTCTAGCGCCGACGACGACCCTCTGCTCCGAAGTACGATCCCCACCGGGCGTCGGTAACGAAAAGTGCTGTTCTTTAATTTTACTGCAATATTCTTGTACTAAAAAGTTGTAAACTTTTGCGCGATTACAGAATTGCCAAAAGTAAACGGTCAATGACCGTGGGCCTTGGAGTAGGAGCCGACTGCGACTCCGAACCAAGTAAAACTACTTGTGTTCTTTGTGTGTTCGTTTTAATTCCGCTGCATATTTTCTCTTATTCTATTCCGAAAAGATTTTCACGATATTCACCCCCCCCCTCAATCATGTTTCTCGATCCAACAAGTGGTATCAGAGCGGGGTAGCTCAAATTTGGTGCAACCACCAATTTGGGAGTTTTTCGGATTTTTACGAATTTTTTTTTTCTTCTTTTTCGATCGAATTTTTATCGTTAATCGAGGTTGGTGCAACACCACTCGATAATTTCTTTTAAATATCTTATTCCCACACTGCTAATCCAAAACCAAGTCTTGAGACAATTTTTTTGTTGCTTTTATTTCAGAATTTCTAAATGGCCATGCAAGAGAGCTTCAGTACAGCCAGACCACCACTCTTCAGTGGGGAGGACTTCTCCTACTGGAAGAGTCGGATGGAAGTCCACCTGAAAACTCAGGTGGACATGTGGATAATTATCCAATCTGGTCTGGAAATCCCAAAGAATGCTGAAGGTGTGGCACAGCCTTACACAGAATGGGATGCCTCGCTAAAAAGGAAGATCGAGGTCGATGCTAAAGCGACCCAGACACTGCAATGCGGTCTAACCAAAGAAGAGCTGAACCGAGTAGGACCATTCAACAGTGCGAAGGAACTCTGGGGTAAATTAATTGAATTGCACGAAGGAACCTCCGACACCTGAATCAGCAAGAGGGACCTACTACTAAACAAGCTATACACGATCAAAATAAACGACGGTGAGTCAGTAGCCCAGCTCCACGCCAGAATCCAGGAATTGATGAACGAGCTACATACAATCGGTCACAAGGTAGAGAACCGTGACCTGATCAGGTATACCCTTAACGCTTTCCCGAGAAATACTTTGTGGGCATCTATGGTAGATGCGTACAAAGTTTCAAGGGATTTTTCTAAAATCAAATTAGATGAGTTATTTTCTGAACTTGAATTACATGAGCAGACTAATTGCACTGTGGCCGAGAAAGACATTGCTTTTATTGCAGACAAGACAGGAAAGATGGTCAAGAAGAAGCCTCAACCTGCACCCGAGTCTGACTCAGACTCAGAAGACAATGAAGGGGATCGACCCAAGATGGTTCGGCTTGCCCGGACTACTACAAGGAATTGAAGAATCAATCCAACAGAAGAAAAACCAACCGAAAGAAGGAGGATCCGGCTGAACCATCCAAGAACAAATCAAGTGTGACCTGCTTCGAATGCAACAAGAAGGGACACTTCAAATCGGAGTGCCCTAATCTGAAAGAAGCTAAGAAGACAAGAAGGAAGAAGGCCCTTCAAGCAACGTGGGACGAGTCTTCATCCGAAGAAGAAGAAGAAGCCCCACAATCGAACCTGCTCGCATTGACTGCATCCGAAGACATCGACATCGGATCAGAATCGGAGCCGGACGACGGAAAGCTCACCATTTCAGAAGACGGCAAAATAACTGTAAGTGGTTATTCAAAAGCAGAATTAGCCGAATTAATTGCTTACCTATCTAGTAACTTGGAGAAAGCCAAAATTCGAGTCGAGTTTCTCCGACAAGAAGTAAAACTCCTGAAAGAGGATGCTGACTCTAGATCCTTAACTGAGAAGGTTCAAGAAGGAACCTCCACTCAAGTTGAAAAACTTGAGAAAGAGAACTCCTTATTGAAAACTCAAGTCAAGGACCTTACAGCAGCATTGGAACGATTCACTTCGGGTTCAAAGGGCTTGAAATGATCCTTGGAAAATAGAAGTCTGTTCTAAATCGATCCGGGTTATAGTATCGAACTAAGGTTAGATAAAGGTCATATTATGCTGTACTGAATCAATCTAGACCCAAAGTTCAGGCATGGGTACCCAAACTTTTTCTGAACAACCAAGCTGGACCAAACCAGTATTGGATTCCCAAGGACAAGATTCATATCATGCTTAATCATTACCGTGGCTTTAGTCCAGGGGGAGCTAACTTAAAAACTATTTTTATAGTGAAATAAATTTTTTTTATTGTAAAATTGCATGATTGCTTGTTTATTTATTTTCTGCAATTAACCATGCTTAGACATAGGACTGGTTAGATTAAGGACTAAACCGATTAACTAAAATTTAAACAACATAGTATTAGGTGGCGGTGAGATGATAGTACGTTAGGGAAAACTTTTCTAATAAGGTCAAGTATACTCTATTTGGTCTATTTCGACTGGTGAAACTAGCCGAAGCTACTGATCCAAGACCCAAACTAGTTAGACTAGAATTTCTCAAAAAGTAATCTTGAAAAAGAAATTTCACTAAAAGACTTTGTCAAGGAAATGGTTGATAATCCAATAAGGCTACGGCCAAAGAAGGCCTTGTGCCTCGCCAAGACCTGGAAGCCAATTTTTGAAATTCAAATTCAATTTACTCTTTGTCAAATTCGAATCTAACACAAATTTTCAATTAATCTTAGATTCAAATATTTCTTTTTCAAAATAAATTTAAAAGCATAATTAATTAGTTTTTCAAAATTAATTTAACTTTTCAAAACTAATCATAGTTCTTCAAAATAACTTCTTACCTCTATTCAAAACCTGTCTCACAAAACCCATAAGGTTAACGTGATTGATAACTCTAGACTGGGTGAGACAGACTAGGTAGTGAAAATCAATTTAGGCTATCCTTGATTCTAATTGGATCCAAATCAACAAACTCTTTATGTGTATGAACATAAAGATTTGGACCAATGGATGTTAAATAGCGGGTGCTCCAGACACATGACTGGGGACAAATTGAAATTCACCAAACTCAAATTCAAGAACCTAGGCTCAGTAGCATTTGGCAACAATGCTACACTCAAAGTCATTGGGTCAGGTAACATTAAACTCAAATCTGATTTTGTCATTAAAAATGTACTTTTGGTTGAAAACTTTAAATTTAACTTGCTTAGTATAAGTCAATTGTGAGATACTGGCTATGTAGTTACCTTTACCAACTCTAACTGCCTGATTAGAAACTTGCAAGACTCAGAAATCATGCTTAAGGGCACTAGGAAAAATAATGTTTACACTATAAACCTACCCTTAGTCCCTAAATGTCTCTTAACTCAGTTAGAAGAATCAAACTTCTGGCATAGGAAATTAGGACACACTAATCTGAGATTAATTTCAAAAATCACTCAACTTGGCCTAATTAAAGGAATACCTAAAATTAAGAATCATGAAAACATAATATGTAAATCATGCAACCAAGGTAAACAAACCAGGACTAATCACAAATAAATTCAATCAGATTTAACTCATACAACACTTGAGCTCCTGCACCTTGACCTATTTGATTCACATGGAGCCAAGTCACTAAGCAGAAACCGGTACTGCTTAGTAATTATTGATGATTACTCTAGGTTTACTTGGGTTAGGTTCCTAAAAACTAAAGATGAAACCCTAAACCTATTTATTGATTTTTGTAAGCTAATTGAAAATCAAAACGATACCAAAATCAAAAGACTTAGGAGTGATCACGGAGGAGAGTTTGAGAATCAACGGTTCGAGAAATTTTGTAGAATAAATGGGTATATACACGAATTTTTGTGTCCTAGAACCCCCCAGTAAAATGGGATAGTAGAACAAAAAAATAGAACCCTACAGGAAGTCGCTAGGGCTATGCTCAATGAATTCAACCTGGCTAACCAATTTTGGGCAGAAGCAATTAGTACGGCTTGCTATATCCAAAATATGGTCCTAATGAACAAATGACATAATAAAACCCCCTATGAATTATACTACCATAAACTTCCAAACCTACATTACCTAAGGGTCTTTGGATGCAAAGTCCATATCTTAAACATCAAGGACTATTTAGGTAAATTCCAGTCTAAGTCAACCCCAGGAGTCCTCTTAGGATATTCAACAACAAGTAGGGCCTATAGGGTTTACAACAAACAAACTAACAAAATTGAAGAAACAACAAATCTAATATTTGATGAGGAAATTAATTCAAAATCTGATAATCCTGATTTAAACTCATCAAATATTAATCACGAAGATAATGAACAAATTGGTGAACCACTAATTGAACCCCTAAATGAACTAACTATTGAGTCAATTGAACCAATAATTGAACCAACCCAAGTAGTTGAACCAAATACTGAACCAAACCGTCCAACCAGACCTGAGGCTGAACCTAGTTCTAGAAAAACCAAGAAACCCAGACTCAGCCACCCAACTGATCAAATTGTGGGTGATCCAACCTTAGGAATCAGAACTAGGTCTTCCTATAGAAATCTTAGTCAAATTGCACTGATTTCGAAAATCAAACCTAAGACTATAGAGGAAGTCTTACCTGATCCTGATTGGATCATAGCAATGCAAGAAGAGTTAGCCCAATTTGAAAGGAACCAAGTCTAGGAACTAGTACCTAAACCTGAGGGCAAATCCATTATTGACAATAAGTGGGTTTTTAGGAATAAGCTAAATGACCAAGGAGAAATAGTTAGAAATAAAGCCCGCATAGTAGCTAAATGATTCAGTCAAGTCGAAGGGCTAAACTATGACGAAACCTATGCCCCAGTAGCCAGACTTGAGTCAATTAGGATGTTGTTAGCCTTTGCATCCCATAAAAGATTTAAACTCTACCAAATGGATGTAAAGTCAGCTTTTCTAAATGGATTTATTAGAGAAGAAGTCTATGTAGGGCATCCCCCCGGTTTTGACGACTAAGAAAAACCTGACCATGTTTACAGACTCAATAAGGCGCTGTATGGACTAAAACAAGCACCTAGGGCATAGTATGAACGTCTATCAACCTACCTCATTTATAAAGAATTTAAATAAGGACAAATTGACTCAACTCTTTTTATTAAGACCTTAGAAAAAGAAATCTTTATTGCCCAAATCTACGTTGACGATATAATTTTTGGATCCACCAACTCAAATTTCTTAAAAGAATTTATAAAAATAATGGAAAACGAATTCGAAATGAGCTTAGTTGGTGATCTCAACTTCTTTTTAGGTCTACAAATCAAGCAAACCAGGGATGGAAATTATATCCATCAATCCAAATATGATAAAGAGTTAATTAAGAAATTTAAAATGGATAACTCCAAAAGCATAAGTACCCCCATGACCACAAATATAAAATAGATAGTGACCCTGATGGTAAACCCGTAGACCTTAAATTATATAGAAGTATGATTGGGAGTCTACTTTACCTTACAGCCAGCAGACCTGATATCCTCTTTGCTGTTGGAATGTGTGCTAGATACCAAACTTGTGCTAAGGAAACGCACTTAGCAGCCCTAAAAAGAATACTTAGATACATCAAGGGCACCATAAATGTAGGGATTTGGTATCCTAGGATCTCAACTTTTGACCTGTTAGGATACTCGGATTCTGTCTATGCTGATTGTAAACTAGATAGAAAGAGTACAAGTGCAAGTTGCCAACTTTTAGGAAATAGTCTAGTAAGTTTGTGCAGCAGAAAGCAACACTATGTAGCTCTATCCACAACTGAAGCTGAGTATGTTGCTTTAGGAGAATGTATAGCACAACTCTTATGGATGATACACACTCTTAAAGACTTCCAGCTTAACTACACCCAAACCCAGGTCTACATTGATAATATAAGTTCAATTAATCTAACTAAGAACCCAATCCAACACTCTAGAACTAAACACATAGAAGTCAAACACCACTTCGTAAGAGATCATGTAGCCAGGGGTGAGATAGTCCTTAAACATGTAGACTCAAAATCTAACTTAGCTGACATATTCACCAAACCCCTACCTGAGTTTGAGTTTAGCTTACTAAGAAGGCAGTTAGGGTTATGCTTGGTAGAATAGGACTGCTCTAATAATATTTTTTTTCAAAAACTATTTTATTTTCTGCAAAATCATTTCTTTATTTTCATTATGTTATTTAAAATGATTTTTTTCGACTTAGTTTTTTTTAAATTACCCCCTTCAAAACTAGAGTTTTTTCGCAAAATAGCATAGCCTAGGCCCTAACCCTAGAACTGCATGCACCTATAGATCTAGAAGCCAGCATCTCACAAGCACCTTAGGGTACTTTTGATTGATCACCTAGAATAGGTTGAGATGCTTAGGTCTTTGCCTTGATTCAAGATGCTTTAAATAAGTGCATCTACAGTAATTGGGGCACTAAATACCAATTAAACAGTAATCAGGTTAAGTGTCAAGCTTAGAAAATTTAACTTGATCAGATCACTTAACTTGACTAACCCTAGCGAAAGTTGCTATTTATAACAGTCAGTAAGTAGTTAATTGGATTAGACAGGACCCGAAAGCAGAAATTCAAATTAATTTGGTACAATTTAAACTTAGAATTGGTTCAGTACAACATCTTACTTTGATTAATCATTTCTTTTGCTATATTTTTTTTTGATATATGGCAAAGGGGGAGAGGTTGAAAAGGAGAGAAAAGAAGACTTCAAATTTTAATTTAAATTTAAATCTTCTTTTTTTTAAAAAAGTAAAGTTTTAAGTACTTAAGTTTTCTAAGTATCTAAGTGTTTGAAAAATCTTTCTAAGTATTTTGAAAAATCTTTCTAAGTGTTTGAAAAAGTTTTCTAAGTATCTAAGTGTTTGAAAAATCTTTCTAAGTATTTTGAAAAATCTTTCTAAGTGTTTGAAAAATCTTTCTAAGTATCAAAGTGCTTGAAAAATATTTCTGAGTATTTAAACTGCTTTCTAAATACTTAAACTGCTTGAAAATTTTCTAAGTGTTAAAACTTCAGAATAAGTATAGAAAATTTTCTAAAGTGTAAAAACTAAGTATTTTGGAAATTATTTTCGAAATTACTTGCGTTCAAAAATTATTCTAAGTACTTACTCTAAATGCTTGGTGAAAACTTTTCAAAGTGCAAAGTTTCAAAATTCTCCTGAAAATTTTCCAAGTGCCCAACTCAAAATATTTTTTTGGAAAATATTTTCGAACTTAAAAACCTTTTCTCAAAAATTTTTCTAAGTATTAAAAACCTGAAAAAATGTTTAGACTTAGAAACTTTTCAAAATCCCACGAACTTTTGAAAAACATAGGGGGAGATTTCTTCTAGGGGAGGAAATTAAATTTCAGTACTTTACCGACTTATCTGAATGTTTAACTTAACTTTTTGAACTGGGTTGCCATAAATCAAAAAGGGAGAGATTGTTGATGCAGGTCGCACCTAAGTCAAACCTGGGTTTTGATAATGGCAAAGGGTTCAAGAGTTAAGATGTTATTGTTGTTTAATGTGTTTACTAAGTGTGTAGGAAAGAAGTCCTAGGCACACTAGGCAAGAAGTCCTAGCAAAGGGCTGGGCAAAGAAGACCTGGTCAAGGGGCTGGGCATCGAAGACCTGCTCGGAAGGTGGGCACGAAGTCCTGGTCAAGGACTGGGCACGAAGTCCTGGCAAGGGGTTGGGTACCGAAGACCTACTCGAAAGGTGGGCACGAAGTTCTGGTCGAGGACTAGGCACGAAGACCTGGTCAGGTGGATCGGGCAAAAGTCCAACAGGAGGAGCCGATTAGCAAAAGGTAAACTCTCCTGAGAGGAGTAGGTGAGGACGTGTTCCCCGTCGAGGGAACAGTAGGCATCGATTCGACCTAGGATTCCATTTGGCAGACCTGAAGTTAGAACCAAGACAACTACGGCTGTAAAAATTAACCAATATTCTTGCTTTGTTTGTTTTGGAACTAACCTTGGATGCAGGGACCAAAGGAGTGTGTTTCTGCAGCTCAGAACGCCCAAAAGGAGAGGGGTAGGCAGCTGGGTTAAGCGCCCGGGAGGTCCCGGGTGCTCAAGGTCAAAGCCAAACAAGCACAGAAGCAAGGATGCTTCGAAATCACACTGGGATAGGCGCCCAGGAGGTCCCGGGCGCCCAAGGTCAAAGCCAAACAAGCACAGAAGCAAGGATGCTTCGAAATCACACTGGGCTAGGTGCTCGGAAGGTCCTGGGCGCCCAAGGTCAAAGCCAAAGAGAAGTCGAAGCGAAATCAACCACGAAGCCAGCGGACCCAGTCAAGCTGGGCGCCCAGGAGGTCCCAGGCGCCCCAGTCAGCTCCAGAGGCCGAGTCGAAGCGGATAAGCGCTGACCGAGCTGCGGATGAAGTTTTTCCGATCGGAAGGCACGTGTCAGGCGCCCCCGACATCCCAAGTGCCCCCAGGAGCACTATAAAAGGGGCTCGACCCCCAAGGCTTCAGAACACAACTTTTCAACGCCTCTAAGCTTTTCGTTCAAGTGCTCTGCTCCGGCAAACTCTGATCTCGAGACTCTAGCGCCGACGACGACCCTCTACTCCGAAGTACGATCCACACTGAGCGTCGGTAACGAAAAGTGTTGTTCTTTAATTTTACTGTAATATTCTTGTACTAAAAAGTTGTAAACCATTGCGCGATTATAGAATTGCCCAAAGTAAACGGTCAAGGACCATGGGCCTTGGAGTAGGAGCCGACCGTGACTCCGAACCAAGTAAAACTACTTGTGTTCTTTGCGTGTTCATTTTAATTCCGCTGCATATTTTATCTTATTCTAATCCGAAAAGATTTTCACGATATTCACCCCCCCTCTATCGTGTTTCTCGATCCAACAAATCGTTCTAAAGCCACTCTGAGCTCCTTGACTTGAGTTTTCTAGGAGAAATTCTCTTCCTCAAGCTTTTGAACTTGAGTGGAGTTTCCTTCTTGAACTTTCTCGGTCAAGGACCTCGTGTTGGCTTCCTCTTTCAGGATCTTTACTTCCTGTTGGAGGGACTCGACCCGGATTTTGGCGTTCGCCAAGTTGCGAGATAAATAAGAAATAAATTTGGATAGTTCATACTCAGAATAACCTCTTACCCGTTATTTGCCCGCTCTCCGAGATTATGAGCCTTCCGTCGTTTGGTTCTGACTCCGATCCGGTGTCGACGTCTTCTGAAGCGATTAGGGCGAGAAGGTTCGCGTGCGGAACTTCTTCTTCTTCCTCGGAAGATGATTCATCCCAAGTGGCTTGGAGAGCCTTCTTCTTTCGCGCCTTTTTTGCTTCCTTCAGATTGGGGCACTCTGACATGTAATGTCCCTTTTTGTTACATTCATAGCAGGTGACATTAGTCTTTCTTTTTGAGGTGGTTGAAGGTTCAGTTGGATCTTCCTTTCTTCGGCTTGCATTCTTTTTATTTGTTTGGTGCTTCACCTCCTTGTAGTAGTCCCGAACTAGCCGAACTAGCTTGGGTCGATCCCCTTCACTGTCTTCTGAATCTGAGTCTGAGTCAGACTCGGGTGCTGGTAGAGGCTTCTTCTTGGGGGCTTTTCCTTGGGATTTTCCTGCAATGAAAGCAATCTCGACCAAAGTGGAGTTTGTCTGTTCATGCAGTTCTAATTTAGAGAAAAGTTCATCTAGTTTAATTTTGGAAAGATCCCTGAAAACCTTGTAAGCATCTATCATGGATGCCCACAGTGTGTTCCTAGGGAATGCGTTTAGAGTATACCTCATTAGGTCACGATTCTCTACCTTGTGACCTATCGTATGCAGCCCATTCATCAGCTCCTGGATTCTGGCGTGGAGCTGTGCTACTGATTCTCCTTCATTCATCTTGATCGTGTAGAGTCTGTTCAGCAACAGATCTCTTTTGCTGATCCTAGTGTCGGAAGTGCCTTCGTGCAGTTCAATTAGCTTGTTCTAAAGCTCTTTAGCGTTGTTGAAGGGACCCACCTGGTTCAGCTCCTCCTTGGTCAATCCGCATTGCAAAGTCTGGGTTGCCTTTGCATCAGCCTCGATCTTCTTCTTCAACGAGGTGTCCCATTCAGAATAGTGTTGTGCCACTCCTTCTGTATTCTTGGGAATCTCCAGCCCAGATTGGATGATTATCCACATGTCCACCTGAGTTTTCAGGTGGACTTCCATCCTGCTTTTCCAGTAGGAGAAGTCTTCTCCACTGAAAAGAGGTGGTCTGGCTGTGCTAAATCCTTCTTGCATAACCATTAATATTTTCTGAAAAAATTTGACACAAAAACTTATTCCAAGACTGAGTCTTGGATTAGTAGTGCGGAAGAAATTAATAGCAACGAAAAAGATACCACTTGTGGTGGTGTTGCACCAACCTCGATTAACGAGAAAGATTCGAAGAAAATAAAAATTTCGTCAGTCTGAAAAAAAATCCCAAACTGGTGGTTGCACCAAGTTTGAGCCACCTGCTCTGATACCACTTGTTGGATGGAGAAAATCGATAGAGGGGGGTTGAATATCGATATCATATTTTTCGGAAAAATAGAGCAGTTACGCAACGGAAAATAACAAAACAATCGCGAACACAAGTTGGTTTTACTTGGTTCAGAGTCGCGGTCGACTCCTACTCCAAGACCCACGGTCCTTGACCGTTTACGTTGGGTAATTCTAGAGTCGTCAAAAGTCTTTTACAAGTTGAGTACAAATATAGAACTGAAAATTGAATTTGCAACACTTTTCGTAAATTAAATTTACCGACGCCCGAGGTGGATCGAAGTTTGGAGCAGCGGGTCGTCGTCGGCGCTGGAATCTCGAAGTCGGAGCTTGTCAGAGCGTAGCGCTTGAACGAAAGTGCTTGGTGCGTTGTGAGCGAAGTTGTTTGAAGCCTTGGGGGTGAACCCCCTTTTATAGCACCCATAGGGGCGCCTGTGTCGATGGGGGCACCTACACGTGGCCTCTCCTGCGCGAACTCTTAACTGCAGGCTCGGTCAGCGCTTATCCCCTTCACTGGGGCGCCTGAGCTGATGGCAGGCGCCTGGGCTGACTTGGTCCAGAGGCTTCGTGGCAGCTTGCTTTGTTGGTTTTGGTTTTTGCCTTGCACTTAGGGCGCCCGTATCCATCCGGGCGCCTAGCACCAGTGAGGCGCCTCACTCCTTTGAGGCACCTCAGTTGCAGAAACACATTCTTTCGTTCCCTGCAACTAAGGTTAGTTCCAAAACACAAGAAGCAAAATATGTTAGCCATTATTTACAGCCTAAGTTGTCTTGGTTCTGACTTTGGATTTCCCAAATGGAACCTTAGGTCGAACCGACACCTACTGTTCCCTCGTACGGGGAACGCGTCCTCACCTACTCCTCTCAGGAGAGTTTACCTTTTGCCAACCGGCTCCTCCATTTGGACTTTTTTCCAATCCACCCGATCAGGTCTTCGTGCCCAGTCCGCGACCAGGACTTCTTGCCCAACTTCCGGTCAGGTCTTCGATGCCCAGCCCTTTGCCAGGACTTCTTACCCAGTCCTTGACCAGGACTTCTTTGCCCAACTTCCGGTCAGGTCTTCTTGCCCAGTCCTTGACCAGGACTTCTTGCCCAGTCCTTTGCCAAGACTTCTTGCCTAGTGTACGTAGGACTTTTCCAGCACACTTAGTAAGCTTGTTAGATCACATTAACACCTTAACTTCTGAACCTTTTGCTATTATCAAAACACAGGTTTGACTTAGGTGCTTCTTGCACCAATATATACTAGTCACTTGGGCGCCCTTATAGCCTTCTCGGGCGCCCTCAATGTTGATCCTTATCTGATCAATTAGTGAACCTTATCGTAGGGGATAAAACCTATGGAATGGGTCCCGGGCACTCGGGACCATGGTGGCGCCCAGGACATGGGGGTGCTTGAATGACTCTCGGGCGCCCGGGAGCCACTTAGGCACCCAGGTCCTTCCAGTGCCTAGGAGTGGTCCCAGGCTGCAGTTTGCTTTCTGCTTTGCTTTTTCTCTCCTTTCTTGCCTCCAACTTCAGATTCCTGTAATACAATCAAACACAAAGCAAACAAACATCCTAAGTCCAACTTTTATAAGTCTACATAACCTACTAGGCTTTTCTTGTTGTCAACTCTCCAAGACTTTGCTACCTAAGATCAACTCTTTAAGTTTTTCCATTGCCTAGCTTCACTCACTAGGACTTTACCTTGCTTGGCTTTACTCACCAGGACTTTTACCAAGCTACACTCACCAGGATTTCGTGCCCAACCTGCAGTCAGGACTTCGTGTCTGGCTTCACTCACCAGGACTTTGTCCACCTAGCTTCACTTACTAGGACCCAACTTCACTCATCAAGATTTCATGCTCAATCCTCGACCAGGACTTTGATGCTCAACTCTCGGCCAGGTCTTCATGCCCAATTCCCCGAACCAGGACTTCGTGCCCAGCTTTACTCACCAAGACTTCGGTGCCCAACCCTCGACCAGGTCTTCGTGCCCAATTCCCTGAATCAGGACTTTGTGCCCAGTTTCACTCTCCAGGTCTTCGGTGCCTTGACAAGGACTTCTTTGCTAATCATCTGATCCTGACTAGACTTTTCTTTGTCATACATCAAGTCCTATTTGACTTAGTCCTTTGGTCTCTCTGACCAGATCTAGGTTTAGTTACTCTGCCCAATATCAAGTCCTGTTTGGCTTAACCCTTAGTCAATTTGACCAGTCCTGGGTTCTTTACTAATCACTCTGCCAAATATCAAGTCATGTTTGGCTTGATCCTTGGTTAAATTGACTAGCCCTAGGTTTATCCTGTCAAACATCAAGTCCTGTTTAGCCTAACTCTTGGTCAGACTGACTAGACTTTGGTATATTGTCAAACATCGAAACCCTAGAAGTTGACTATTCTTGTTAGATGCTTTTTGCACTAACACATTAGACAATGTTGTTGCAAATGATGTATTTGTTGGCTTTTTAAGGGATCAACTTGGTTTAAATTGTTCATTAATGAGTGGTGGTGAGTTTTTGCATGTTCGTTATTGTGCACACATTCTCAATTTAATTGTGCAAGAAGGTTCGAAAAGAATTGATAGTTTTGTTGATAAGATACATGAATTTGTAAAGTATGTGAAAGGTAGTCAAGTGAGAAAGTAAAAGTTTATAGAATCTGTTACCCAAACTTCACTTGATTTAAAGAAATCACTGAGGAAAGATGTTCCTACTAGATGGAATTCTACGTATTTGATGCTTTCTAGTGCCATATATTATCGACATACTTTTAATCATTTGAGATTGGCTGATACTAATTTCACACATTTTCCATTGGTTGATGAATGGGGACAAGTTGAAAAAATATGCAAATTCCTTGAGGTTTTCTATAAGACAACAACTTTGTTTTCTGGAATGAAATATCCTACTACCAATCTTTACTTTCCTTGCGTCTTTATAGTTTAGTTGACAATAAGTCAAGTCTTGCAAAGCTTTGATGATTTTATGAGATTAATGGCCAATCAGATGTTTTAAAAATTTGATAAGTACTGGAAAGATTATAACATTTGTTTGATATTGCTGTGATAGTTGATCCGAGGTTCAAGATGCAGTTTGTTGAGTTTTGTTATAACAAGTTATATGGGCATGGCAGCAATGAATTTAGTCTTGTAAGATCCAAATTACTTTCTCTGTTTGAGGAATATATGCATATGAGTATTACTTTCAAGCTAAGTATTAGCAACACATCTTCAAGTTCTCATAGTGGCATTGATGATAATGCTTCTTTGCTCTAAATTTAAGCAGTGGATGCATGGATGTTTTGAAGGTATTGCTGATAATGTTTGTTTTTTCTCATTATTTTTACTTCTTGTTACCAATACATTTCATTTATGATATAGGAATTTGACACCTATTAAAGTTTAGAATTCATTGGTAGAACTCAAAACAGTTAATTAGAGATTTATTTGGAAGAACCAACAATTGACAGAATAACAAGATTGGATGTTCTCGAGTTCTGAAAAGCTCACCAGTTTAGGTATCCTAACCTTTCACAAATGGCTAGAGATATCTCGAGTGTTCCAATTACTATAGTTGCTTCTGAATCAACTTTTAGAACTGGTGGTAGGATCTGTGACCAATATCGAAGTGCAATGAAAAAAAAATGATGAACCAGGCAGCAGATAAATTGAACCTGGGGTGACCGGCTCGGCCCCACGGTAGTTTCCCACCGATCACCAGGGTAAATTGGGAAGCGCTCGCGATGGGCAGTCTAGAAGCCCATCGTCCCAGGGTTCGCGCCCCATTTGGAGGAAAAATTCCTACAAATATCAAAAACTACTGAGATGGGGTTGAATAATTTGATTGAAAAGATTATGAATTTATTCACAAATGAGGATACTGGATCAAAAATTACTTCAACAAATGATTGATGATTCTAATGAAAAGTAAATTGATTAAATCGTTAAAATTTGTTAATTACAAGTTTTTAAAAATCATTTAGATTTTAATTTTTTTTATTTCATTCCTTGTTTCAGATTTGGCTCGTAAAATAAAAGAAGTAAAATGATGAAGAAGTGGAGCTTGAAATGTGAAAGTTATTTTGTGTAGCTTGAAAACTTTTTTATTTTATATTTTGATATGATAAATTTTTATCATGAAATTATTTATTTTGTGAAAGATTTGACTTGTCTAAACAATTTTCCCCAGCATTAATTGTACATTTGTACCATTCTGATTTTTGAATTTGTTCTTTTGGCACAAAATAGTTCCAAGTTGTGAAGTTGATACATCAGCATAGTAAATCAGTGATCAATCAAGGTCCAAGAATTTCTTTGTAGTTTTTTTTTGTTTTCTGACTTTCTATAGCTGATGCTTAATTACTTATCTTTTGGCTTTTGCATACAGCCATATCTTGAGGGTTGTACATGTATTCAAGCCATTCAATATTATTACTGCAATAATGCATCAATCAAATATCAAAACAATTTTGATGAGCAAGACAACAACCCTTGAAATCTTGAACTCTTGAAGTAGGAACTGTCGAATTATCTACAATTACCATTAACAGTGATCTCACATCTTCTAGTAAGCAATTTGGGGATCAATATGCACATACTCATCTGGAGAAGTTGGCAGTTGCTTGCGCCTCCTATTTACTCAATCACTTGGATTGAGTATCAGCATGTTGAAAACTATAATTACTCATGTCCTGCTCAGCTTACTTGAATAAGTAATCTTATGAGCATTTCCATCAAGTTCACTTGATTATTATTAATTTGTCTTTGACATAAATGAGTGGATGTCAACAATTTGTTTTACTGCTTAAGGCATTCTTAGCTTTGCTTATTGAGATTTTGGAATAATCCTTTGTTTATAAACTTGATAATTTTGTTCTCTTGTTCCTTTTCTTTGGTCCTTTATAGATTACTTGCCAGCTTCTCGACGTAATCCTTAGGGAAACAACCATCGAAGAGCTTAGGTTGATGATTTCTATGTGCTTTGAGAAACCAAATGGACACAAATCTTGCATAAACATGCTACCGTTAGGTTCCTTGTGCTCTAAAATCTAAATGATCAAAGAAATTTGTAAATATTGTGGGAACTGCTATGAATATTTCCAACGATATCTAGAATCTGCAACATTAAAAAAATTCCTATCCAACAAACAATAGATCTTCTTTAATAATTAACAGAAATTAGTGTTTAAACAATTAACCATTTAAACTCTAAAATTTAAATGTCATGAATCAATATAATTATCATATTTAAACAAGGTTTGTTATTATGGTTTTAAATTAAAATATTCTTCTGTATTTTGAATTTATATTTAATTATTTTATTAAAAAATAAAAGAATAATTTTAAATTTTAAATCTGGTTGGCGGGCTGGTTGGGTTGGAATGGGTTCAGGTTTGGGTTTATACGTTTTGGTCAAAGTCAGGTTCGGGTCGGGTTTGAGTTGGGTATTTTTTTTAAAAAAAAAACTTTCAACCTGCCCCGAACCCAACCCAACCCAACCCACCCGATATAGTGAAGTTTGATAGAATCGAAAGTTACTTCAAATTGTAGAAGAGGAGGGTCAAAGATTTGTTGGTACAACAAGACATGGTAAAGGCGTTAGGAGAAAGAATCCCAGAAAGCATAGAAAGGTCATATTGGGAGGAGTTTCAGGCAAAGGCAGTTACAACGATCAGACTTTGTCTTATAGATGATCTAATGTTCCACGTCATAAATAAGGAGTCATTGGTGGTATTTTGGTAAAAGCTAAAAGGACGATATATGCCAAAGTTATTGACAAACAAGCTATATCATAAGCAGAATATATTCGACCTAAAGATGACAAACGAAATTGATCTTGTAAGTATCCTGAGTTAGTTTTGATATGATCAACTAAGTCAAGTTAGGTCCTGGTTGATTTGATCCTTGTATCTAAGTGTACAGGGGCTTAGGAGCACAAGAAACCGAGCGGAAGATACAACGAACAATAAGGATGGAACGGGAAAAGGAGTCGACGAGCTCGGTGCATTTGAGAGACGAATAAGCTGTGGGATAGTACATTGGTAAATGAGAAGGGCGTGCGCAATATCTGAGGGATGAGAAGCTGGGGAGGAAGTCCGTTTGAGGAGAAGGTCGGAGTTGGGTTCGGATGATCTCACTCTGGAGGGTCAAAAATCACCCAAGCGAACATAGATGGAAAAAGACAACGTGAGAGTTGACTTTGACCAAATGGCCAACTAAGACGCCTTAGTTTCCTCTGGAGGCACCTCAGTTGAGTAGAGTGAGTTATGCACAAAAGTAAAACTGAGACGTCTCAGTTGATACCTGAGGCAGCTCAAGTCAGAACTTAGGCACCTTAAGTTAAAACTGAGGCGCTTTAGATGAACAGTAACCGTTGAGTGATCGTTGTTTGCATGAATAAAATTTTATCCAACTAAGGTGCCTCCAAACCATATCAGCACAACGGTAACCTCACTTTTTGGGCTATAAACAACCCCCTAGAGCTAAGAAGAATATACAATAACTGTAATACAATTTCTTAATCTTTCTATGAGTTGTTCAATGTCTGTAAGAGGCTTCTCTACCTACACCAAAAGAGTTTTTCTTAGTGGAGTTTTTCCACGCCTTGGATTAGCAACTACCTTGGTTGCAACCAAGAAAATCTCTAGTAACTCTTATTGTATTTTTATATTGTTATTTTATTTGTCCAACTAATTAATTATCTTTGCTAAGTAAGAAGCTAAAATACACAAATCACAAACTAATATAACACGGTTCATGATTATTCCAAGAATTACTATGCCCACAAAATACTTTATATAGTATAGCAACTTTAGCCAAAACTATTATAATATGGAATATCTTTGTGGTTTTGGATTTATTAGTCAATTTGATTATTCCATCAATCTATTGCACCATTAGTCATTAAAATCCCATATCAATTGATTGATATTCAAATTCCAACAATTATAAAATAAAATTTTATCATGCTAAGAGACTTCATAATATCGGGACTCCTTTGTCTACTTAGCACAAGTAAACATTAACTTACAACTTACAAAGAATTCAATTTGACTCAATATATAGTTGACTTTGACCCACCATAATCTTTTGTGCTTGGAAACTCTTCATCCACTAAACTTCCAGACTTCCAGTGCTTAGAGACCATGTCTCTAAGATTTCGTCTAGTATTTAGTATCAGCTAACTTTGATTGATTGTGTTATCTAATGTAATCTAGACTCCATGACTTTCCATGTCTACAAATTTAGTCTTGGGAACTTCATATCCAAATTTATATAGTTCATCTATATATCTAGATTTGAATTAGTTAAAAAAAATTATATGGAAGCTTCAATCCAAAAGTTTTATTTGGTTTCACTCCCAACATGAGGTTTTATTTGTTTTCACTCCCTAATCTCCCTTTTCTACTCTCTAATTTTGTATTAAGGAATAGAAAAGGAGATTAAGGAGTGAAAAAAACTAAAACCCCATAAGGGAGTGAACTCCCAAAAAATATTTTTGATTGGAGTTTTTCTCCTATTTTATCATTAATTTTAAACTCAATTATGTTCAAACAATACGTAAATTATAATTCAAAATAATTAATTTTTTATTATTCAAATTTTCATTCCAACTACTAAAATTATTTATTTTTTATCGTAAAATATGATAAAAATAATAATGATATAAAAACGTTAAATAAAAATAACGGACCTATTCTTAAATAAATTGAATAAAATATTATAAATTTAAATTCCATTCAACCGATTTAAGCCGGTTGAAATTGAATAATTTTGAATACGATTTAAATACCTTTTTGAACCAACTAGAAAATCCCCTGAGCCGGACCGTTTCGATTCGCTTCCTCACCGCGTCCACCCTACTTCATTTCCCCATCTTCTACCCTTTTCTGCTCCAGTGAAAGCTTCGAGGCGAAGGTAGCACTTTCCTTCTCCTCCTCAGATCCCGTCCCCTTCTCGCTACCAGATCTGTTTCTTTGTAAGACTCGTCTCTCTGCTGCACTGAATATCCTCCCTATCGTTTTCAGCTGCGAAATCTCTTATTTTCTAGGGTGTTTCCAAGCATTCGTAATCTTCCTTCAAGATCCCTCGCTCCCCCCCTTCTCCGCGTAAGAGTTCGTTGTCTTCTCTTCTGTAGAGCCTGTTTCTTTCGTGTAGCATTCTCGCCCTTATATGCTGTCGTTCTAGGTTCTCCAGGAGAAATGAGGACGCCGGAGACCAACTGGGAGAGGCTAGTCAGGGCAGCGTTGCGCCGGGAGCGGTTGGGCGTAGTCGTTAGCGAGCAGCAGCCCGTCAGTGGCGTCGCAGGAAACGTCCCGTCCTCCCTGACAAACAACACCCATATCGATGAGATATTGAGAGCGGCAGACGAGATTGAAGATGAGGACCCTAACATAGCCAGAATTTGTAAGTTCGGTCTTTTTGACCTTGGTGTTTGTGAGCGTGCGGTGTCTAGTTGCAAGGCCCAACAGTTTATTTGGAATCGTTTACTTGTTTTTTCTTGCCATTTCACATTTGATTATCTAATTTATTGAAGTTTCTTGAACTCGTTCTGAGATCCTTTAAAATTATTTTCATTGTTGCAGCCGTTACTGCTCAATGTTATTCACTTTTCCTGTGACAGTAGACTGATCTAGCAAACATAACCGATACTTTGTTGAAAATATTTGATGATGTTAATTGATTTTGCAATTTTGATTTGGTTGAGCTTTTGATCTGTTCTTGATGAATTCGATGGGTATCCTCTTGCCTTCTTTAGAATGACTCCTTTAGCCTTCTTGATTGTTGTTTCATATACTAATGTTTCTTTGATTAAATATCCTCTGGATATCAACTTGTTCAAACCCCTACTTTTTTCTGAGTTGTTGTTATATTCCAACCATTTAGTAAGTAATCTTGGCATTCTGGCCTGTTTACCCAGTGCCAACTCATATTGACAAATGATATTGGCATCACCAGTTCTGGTCTCGGTTTAACCATCTTCCCTTCCCCTGCCTTGCCTTTCTTCTATTCTCCAATCTTTCATATTGATTAACTAATGAAGATGCATGTTCCAATGGTGAAATATATGCTGATCAATCATCCAGTTCACTAATTCACATCTTACTCAAATGATTGTGATCTTTTATAATAAGCTTTTGAACAATATAGTATTTTCAGTGTTTAGGAATTGAAAAATTTTATCATGAGATTTTTTACTTGTTTGTATCCTAGTAACATGACAGAGATAACATTGCCTATTTTGACTTTTGTGCATCTGCTGCAGTATGTGAGCATGCATATTCCTTGGCACAAAACTTGGATCCTAACAGTGAGGGTAGAGGTGTGCTACAGTTCAAAACTGGCTTGATGTCAGTCATAAAGGTACAACTTTTAACATGCTATTTTTTCTGCAACTTGTTAGAATTTCCTCACAATAGGCTTACCTACCTTGTAGTACATCTGGACCAGCTAAGGCTTGACCTACCTTGTAGTACATCTGGACCAGCTATCACTTGTTGTAGTGGGCAGGGCTTTATCATAGGTTTATTAGAGAAACTTCAAACTGAACTGAAACTGATAAGCTTCAATTTATTAGAGAAACTTCAAACTGAATTGAAACTGATAAGCTTCATTTTATTAGAGAAATCTTCAAACTGAAACTTTATATATACATGCATGTATAAATAATGTATTTATATATACATGTATGCATATTTATCTAGATCTGTATATCTAATTTGTACACGAATATACATATATATCCTTTATATTTGCTTTGATCCTATCAATCTACCATCACTCCAAACTGAAATTGAAATATTTCATATTTTCCAAACTTGATCTGAACATAATAAACTGATTAATTGAGTTCTTTCTTGTGACTATGAAATTGGCTTCTTGTACTAGTTATTGTATGTTGATCGTCTACTTGTGAACAATTAGATATTTGACTCCCTTTTACATATATTTTGGCCTAAAATTTTACAGCAAAAACTTGCCAAGAGGGATGGCCAAACAATAGATCGTAGCCAGGACATTGCTCGTTTGCAAGAATTCTATAAACATTACAGAGAGAAGAACAAAGTTGATGAATTGCGTCAAGATGAGATGAAGATGAGGGAGTCAGGTGTTTTTAGTGGCAACCTTGGAGAGTATGTGTTTTCTATTAGTTGTATATCAATGGTTCTTATAATTAGGCACATTTTTTTTTAATTTTATTATTTTGTCATTAATGGTTTGTATTCATATCTATGCGTGGAGATGAAATTGATATATGTTGTAAGATAAAAAAAAACTGTCTTAAACAGCCAATCTCTTCTTAATGCACTGCTCTATGCATTTCATCATCCTCTAACCTAATTGATGGTTAGGCAAAGTACATCATCAGGCATGGGGGCTTTACACAACGATTTTAACTTTTTTGTGATTCATTGGATGTGGATGCTACTTTCCCCTTAAAACAATATATTTACTAAGCACAATGCTACTTTTAGTTTGAAAGTGATCAAAGATAGAGATTGTCATGAAGTGACCCAACACGGCAACACCACAGTCTAGTCACTTGAATGGATAGAAAGTTAGCACAATGCCTTGAGCTACTCATTAGGTGTAGAGTTTAATTCCTGCTACAAGTTAGATGCAGCACTTTGTGACTTCTTTTTGTTGATCAAGGTAGACTTTGTAACTTTGTACTTGTTCCTTGGAGTTCCTTCTGTCATATAATTGAGTTCGTTGTAAATCATTCTCTTGGCACCATTTCTTGAGCAGTTTTTTTTTGGATACTAACAAACACATATTTCAATATTGCAGAATTTTCTGATGTCAAACTAAATTTAATATTTTATTGCATTGAAAATTTGCAGAATGAGCTTTTATAAAAATTTCTCAAATTTAGGTTTCATCTTTAGTCAAATGTGAAAATTTTATTTAGGCTATGGATTATTAGCTTTTATAAAAAATTGATCATCTATGGTGAGTAGGACTCTGTATTGTGAACCAAATTGATTTGAAAGGTGATGATAATTGATATTTGATTAATGTGGTTTTAAAGCCAATCCCACTGACCTGGTAATTCCGTGTTCTCATATCAGGTGATGTGAGAGCATGCCCTTCCCTGCTATTCGCTAATAAGCTTCATGTTAATCATAGTTAGTTGACAGAGTTGAACTGAATTGTTGGGGCTGAGCATGGTTGGGTTAGCAAAGGGGTTGCATGCTTTGGCAGAAAACAATGTTATTAATTTATTCTCTTTCACTGAATGTTGATAATAGGTGATGGATGAATGGGGTGGAGAAGCCATGCTTATTATTTATCAAGTTACAAGTAAAGGCACTTTAGGTTGGCAGATTTGTTGCCTCATGCTATGCTCTGACCCCTTTCATCTATTATTATTACTACTACTATGCTTTAATTATTTCTCTGTGTGGTGTTTTTTTGGGGAAGGGGGGGGGGGGGCGGGGGCGGGGATGCTGGTGTGGATGGTACTCTTGTTAATATACTACCTACTTGTTTTTGGGCATTTTTGGCAATTTGTTTGGTTGGATTATGACAGTCTATTGTCCTCTCTTTCCTTTCTTTGTTTATGTTGTTCTAGTTACATTTGCAATACTACAGGTTGGAAAGGAAGACTTTAAAGAGAAAGAAGGTGTTTGCAACTTTGAGAGTCCTGGGAATGGTGCTGGAGGAGCTTACCAGAGAGATGACTCCTGATGCCACTCAGAATTTGATATCAGAAGAGGTTTCTTATTGTTTACATCCGGACTTCTGTTTATTAATTTGATTACCTGTTTTCTTTTGCTATTTAACATCTAGCAAATTAGTTATACACAAAGTGGGCCCTTTAATGTTAACTGCATCATTATAAACACCTTGTACAGATGAAGCGTGTGATGGAAAAAGATGCTGCAATGACTGAGGATGTAATTCCTTATAACATTATTCCACTTGATACACAATCCATTACAAATGCCATTGTCAATTTACCAGAGGCAAGCTATTATGGTGACAAAGTTTGTTACGAAATTTTACATATATTTTGTTTCTCTGTCTGATATTTTTTTTGACTTTAAGGTGAAAGCAGCAATATTATCTTTGAAGTACTATGCCAACCTTCCTAGGCTTCCTAGTGATTTTCCACTTCCTGCTGCAAGGAGCCCTGATGTGCTTGACTTGTTGCATTATGTGTTTGGGTTCCAGGTTTTCTTTCTTATCACAAGGGCCATGTCAAATTATTAAAAATTAATTCATTCTCTGGTTATCTTTAAGGTCTCTACTGCTTTTGCGTCTTAGGTTTTTTTGTTGCATGTTAGTAGTTCATTATTGTGGCTGAGGGAGATTAACGCCTTCTACATGTTTGGATTTAAATGTTTTTAAGGCTAATATCTGCATCACACTATTAAGGCCTTTTTGATTATTTCTTGATAAACTCTGCTTATGTCAGATGTAGCAATTTGCAGCTTGTTTCTTGTGATGTCACATTGCTTGCTGTTAATCATACCACCTCAAAAACTTAGGAACACAGGCTCGCTGATGTTTCCAATGAGATAACGAAATTAAAAAAAAGTAAATTTTAGCTAGAGATGGTAGATGCTTTTAGGTTCAGCTCCTATTTACTGTAATAGTAGATTCCTTTGTTGTAGTAAGTTGGGGTTTAAATATTCTCAACTTATGGAAACTACTAATATATTTCATATATTTCTGTAAACTGCATTCTAAACCCTTTCATATAACTACAGTTTTCATTTTGGAAAGTTTTAATCATTGCTAGATGAACCGAGTATAGGAATTTGATGGTTGTAGTTATCATCGTAAAACATAAATTGTTATTTAGTTGAACCGAGTATGAGAATGATATAACTGAGGCGAGAGAATGGCACAAACATCCTATTTCATCACCTTTAATCTTTTGATTGCAATAAGAATTTTTGTATTGAGTATTTTTAATCACTGGTCAGTGTCACTAAAGCATTTCAAAATGAATGCTCGGTGTAACAAAAGAAAGTAAAGAATGAGAGATATAATTGTTCTGATGAAAAATTTGGATTTGTATATTCAAATGGTACTTTTTATGGACTGGATTTATATTAAAATTGATCTAGAGAACCAAACGAGTTAGCAGCTGATGGTAATTACACTTGACCGTTTTGTACTACATCTTTTATTATTATAGACTCATTGTTTCTATCTCGTGGATATGCAGAAAGATAATGTCAGTAATCAACGGGAGCATATAGTTCACCTTCTTGCCAATGAGCAGTCAAGGTTTGGGAGTGTTTTAGGAAGTGAACCTGTAAGTTATTTCATTCTTACCAGAACTTCGTATATTGGTTAACTTTGCTCCTATTGCCTCCTTTTAGACAATTGTTTTTCATTTTGTCTCATCTAGTATCTGTGCAATTCGATGTGCTCAATCATATATCAGTTTTTGCCAATCTTACATATTTGCTAAAAATCATATATATATTTTTTTCAATCTTCAATTCTTTATGCTTGAAGGTTGGTTTACTAGGGCCTGACTTTGGATTTGTATGTGGTAATCAATTGGATAAGATTCTAGTTGTTTAGGTAATAGATATGTTCTGGTTTTAACTTTTGTTCTGTGACACCTAATACAGGTAGTCAGTGTTGGCCAGACCGTTGATACATTGATATTGGACCTCTTTTATGATACACATGCACGATCACTTTACATACCATACAACATGAATTTTTATTGCCCTATCTTTGTTTTTCATACATGGCAACCTGATTATTACATGAGAAATTCAATATTGCAAGCCTGTTTATTGAAGAAAAAAAAGTAAGAAGAAGGAATGGAGCAACCTTGTTCTCCTTTCCCTATTTCTGTTTCCATCCAAAAGTGGATAGAAGGGGAATTGAAGTGGGGTAAAAATTTAAAAAAGATTGGTTAACAAAATCAAATCTAATTTTGTAATTTTCTCTCATTTCCCCTTCTTGCCTTTCTTTTTAAGTAGATAAAACAAAGGAAACATCTCTTCTCTATCCCCCTTTCTCTTTGCAGCACTCTTCCTTTGCTTATTCCCTTCCTACCTCAAGTAGAAATGCTCTTTAGAATAGAAGAGAAAGGGATGATTTGTGGGTTTTATAACTGTATGCGTAGTGAAAAAGGCAAAAATGGCTAGTAGCGGTTACCCAGTGGTGTCTAGCTCTTGGGGCATAGTACTTCAACTTAGAAGGTGATAAAGTGTGTGTATCTTCTGATACAGGTCTATTGACCGCTAACATAAGACCATAAAATTTCACCCATCAAACTCCATCTGGGCTAGTCCCAAGCCCGGATAAAGGAGGAGGGTTGCGTTAGGTTGTCATCTAGCGTAAAAAAACTATGGCAAATACTCAATAAATGGAGCCATTAAACTATTATGCTAATGCTAGGATGTTCCCCGGAAGGAACGCGTTCCAGGGTCTGACTGTAGCGTCACGGCAAGGACCGCTGCATCTCCAGAACTCGGGTATAGTGCTAAATATGCAAGGGTTCACGTTGTAGAGTCGACTGTAACCTCTCAACAAGGACCGCTACATCTTCATGAGAACTTGGGTGTTCACCCCATAGGTGGAATAAGAATAAACATTATAAGAAAAGTAATAGTCTGAGATTTGGAACATGGAATATAGGAACTCTCACTGGTAAAACAATGAAGATAGTAGATACGATGATTAGGAGAAAAATCAGTATTTTGTGTGTGCAAAGACAAAATAGGTTGGCGAGAAGGCAAAAATGATAGAGAATTAGGGGGCGCTTGATATATATTTGGCAATGGGAATGTAATGGGTTTTGATTGAGGGGTTTATGGGTTTAGTGATAACCTAGTGGGGGTTGGTATGATCAAGGGTATCATATCCTTATTTTATTCTGATTCCCGTATACCAAGCATCATAAATGGGAATGAAATAATTTCATTCCATTCCCACCTTCTAAATCCGCTTACCAAGCGCCCCCTCAGGTTTTAAGTTATGGTACACAGGAAAGAGTAAAACAAGAAATGGAGTGGGTGTTTTTGTAGATAATTCTTTAAAAGATGAAGTTGTTGGAATAGTTAGAAAGGGGGATAGAATTATAGCTCTCAAGATAGTAGTGACGAAAGATGTTGTAAATGTAATTAGTCTATATGCACCTCAAGTAAGATTAGATGGAGAAACCAAATCAAGATTTTGGGGCGATTTAGATGAGGTATTACAAAATATTCTGCCAAATGAAATGATTTTAGTAGGAGACGATCTAAATGGACACGTCGGAGTGAAAAATGAAGAATATGAGAGGGTACATGGGGGTTATGAGTTTGGAAGAAGAAATGAAGAAGGAAAAACTATATTGGATTTTGCGATAGTATATGACCTTATATTAGTTAATACATTTTTTTTTTTAAAGAACACGTGGTCACATTCAAAAGTGGGAATAAATCGCAAATTGACTTTTTTTTTGGTTAGGAAGAGAGATAGAAATATTTGTAAAGATTGTAAGATCATCCTTGGAGAAAGCTTAACTACCTAACATAGATTAGTAATGTTGGATATACGCCTTAATCATAATATCAATAGAGAAAAAATATACATGACTCCTAGAATTAAGTGGTGGAAGTTAAAGGATGGGAAACAAAACATATTGAAGGAGAAAGTAGGAATACAAACATTAGATGAAATATACAGTGACACTCAAGGTTTAAAATTTCGACCCGTATCGAAGTTTCAGTCTCAGACCGGAACGATACAGTTTCGGTATCGTGCCGTGCCAATACGGTTTCGATATATATATATATATATATATATATAAAACATAATTTTCTCAAAATTTTCAATAAAAATATGTATCATAAATTTAAGAAGTAAAAATCTAAAAGTAGAGATTTAAGTATGTTAATATTCATGGTTTCAAATCTCAAATCAATTTTGATTCTAAAATAAAAGAAAATATTATCTATAATAATTATATAAATTAATCCTAATTTATATATAATAATTATATTAATTATTAATTATATAATTATAGTTTATAAATATTCTAAAGAATATATATTAAATATTATAGTAAAATTAAATTTATTTAAAAAATTTTCTAATTTTTTAACAATTATTTTTTAGAATTATTTTAAATATTTTTATAAAATTTTAATCTATTTTTAATTTATTAAAATAATTTAAAATTTAATTTTAAAAGTACGTTAAAATATATAATTATATATTTTTTGTACTTTTTTATATATTAAATAAAAATTATAAAATTATATACTATAATTATAGTAATTAATTTACAGTTTATTTAATTATTATTAGTTTATATAATATATAATTATACTTTATATAATAGTTAATTAAAAATTAAATATTTTATATATAATTTAAGATTTTAACAAAATCTAAGTTTTCCTTTCAATATTTCGCTTCCTCCCCGCCTCGCGCTCGCCTCGCCTCCGTGCTCGCCCGCGCTTGTCATCGTCGCCATTGCCTCAACCCGCACCCGCCGCCACTGCCTCAACGACGCCATCACCGCCACCACCTCACCGTCCCGCCTCGCCGCCTCTGCTCCGCCTCCGCCTGTAAGTTTTAACTAAACCTAAATTTTCATCCCCAAATTCTTCTTCCTTTTCCCTTCTTCCTTCTTCATTCTTCCTTCCTCCTTCCTTTTGGCGCGCGTGATACACGCGATGACCCATGCGAAATTGATGCGCCTCCCGTGCCGGTGCCGGTCCCGTGTCGGAACGGTAGGTTTCGGCAATTTCGAACGACACTGACATGAGATTTCTTTCCTTGGTGACACTAATACGATATGGGATAAGATGATATCAAAGTTGAAAATAGTAGCTAAGGGTGTACTTGGTGAGTCAAAGGGACATGCGCCACCAAGTAAGGAATCTTGGTAGTGGAATGAGAAAGTATAAGCGAAAGTGAAGGAAAAACGAATAGCCTATAAGGAATTATATATTTGTAAGAACGAAGAAAACTTAAGAAAATATACAATAGCTAAGAAAGAGGCTAAGAAATCAGTGAATGAAGCAAAAAATAAAATTTTTGAACGATTATATCAAAACTTGGATAAAAAAGGGGAAAGAGATATTTATAAAATAGCTAAAGCGAGAGAGAGGAAAACAAGAGACCTTAGCCAAATAAGATGTATTAAAGATGAATGCAATAGAGTACTAGTAAATGATAGCGAAATAAAAGAGCGGTGGAGGATTTACTTTCATCAACTTTTAATGAAGGTTTAGGGAACCAACTTAACTTAGGAAATTTAAGTAGTTCAAATGAGTATAAAATTTTTAATTTTCATCGTAGAATTCAAACTTCAGAAGTAGAACAAGCTTTGAAACAGATGCAAAATGAAAAAGCCGTGGGACCAGATGATATCCCAATAGAGGTATGGAAGTGCTTAGGGAAACAAGGTATTGAATGACTTACAAAATTATTTAATATGATATTGAAAACAAAAAATGCCTAATCAATGGAGGGTAAGCATTCTAGTTCCCTTATATAAGAACAAAGGAGATGTACAAAATTTTGCAAACTATAGGGGTATTAAACTAATGGGTCATACATGAAATTTTGAGAAAGAGTAATAGAAAAAAGATTAAGGAAGGAGACCACAGTAATCGAAAATCAATTTGGGTTTATGCTTGGAAGGTATCGAGAGTAAAAGAAAGATTTACACATGATATTTATTGATTTAGAAAAAACATATGATAGGGTCCCAAGAGAAATTATATGGAGAGTTCTAGAAAAGAGAGACGTTAGCGTAACGTATATTGAACTAATTAAGGATATGTACGAAGATGTAACGACCAGAGTAAAGATTTTAGGCGGATTAACTAAAGCATTTCCAATAAGGATAGGGTTACATTAAGGATCAACTCTAAGTCTCTATCTTTTACACTAATCATAGACGAACTCACTAGACACATTCAAGATACAGTACTATGGTGTATGTTGATTGCAGATGATATCGTTTTGATAGATGAGACACGTGAAGACGTAAATGCTAAACTAGAATCTTGGCAGGAAACACTAGAAGTGAAAAGTTTTAGGCTTAGTAGAATAAAGACAGAATATATGGAATTTAAGTTTAGCAATATTAGACGTAATGAGACAATTGTTAAGATAGGAGATGACAAATTGTCTAAAACTGAGAATTTTAAGTATTTAGGATTATTTTTGCAAAGTGATAGAGGAATTGAGAGAGATGTCTTACATAGAATACAAGCAGGATGGTTGAAATGGAGATTAGCGTCGGATGTTTTATGTGATCGTAAAACACCTCTAAAACTTAAATGGAAGTTCTACAAAATGACAGTTAGACCTGCTGTGTTATATGGTGCTGAACAAAAGATGAAAGTTGCAGAGATGAGGATATTAAGGTGGATGTGTGGACATACGAGGATGGACAGAATAAGGAATGAGAGCATTAAAGAGAAAGTCGGAGTTGCATCTATTGATGAAAAACTTCGAGAGACACGTTTGAGATGGTACGGGCATGCACTTAGATGACCAATAAATGCCCTTGTTAGGCGATGTGAAACTATGATAAATACGCACATTAAACGAGGGAGAGGAAGACAAAAAAAACTTGCTAGGCGCCACCCAGCTGTACCGAAAACATCCTAGTCGACCAGCCTAGGGTGCCTTGGCGCCTAGGTGGGATTACGCGGCCTTAGGCGCCGACTAATCGGTCGAATCGTCTAGGCGCCGTGGAAATAGTACAGAATTTTCATGATTTTTGTTAATTTGGGCATTTAAATTTAAAGCCCAATTAAAAAAATTGAAATGTAACCCTTTTTTTGTGTTGGGCTTAAGTTTTATAAGCCCTAAACTTTGGTCCAACAAGAAAATTGATTTGTTGGCTTGCCAACAAACTTCATTTCATGTATTGAGTAACCAGAGCTGGAGAAAATGATGGCTTGCCCACATTTTGGAGAGTTAAAATATAGAAGAAATTTATGATATTTTATTAGTTGTGTAATTTTGAACTCATTTTAAATTTTATATTATTGTGTTGGAGTTATAGAATGTGATTTATTATGTAATTTATGTTGATTCTGTGGAATTCGCTTAGCGACGCCTAGTCTCCGTCTAGGCGGCCTAGGCGCTAGCCTGGTGCCCGACTAGCGCCTAGAGAATTTTAGAATCTTGACAACAATAAAATAAGATAAATTTTATTTAAATATAGATGATGATATAATAAGGGACAGAGCCCAATGGCGTAGAAGGATCCATGTAGCCGACCCCACCTAGTGGGATAAGGCGTGGTTGTTGTCGTCGTCGTCGTCGTCAAACTCCATCTGGGCTGTGCCATTAATGTAGTGTGGATCAATACATCTTGACTGCAAGTACAATGCCCTATTTTTCTTCTCATCGTTTGTAATTTACTTAATTTTATGTTTAGTTTTTTAATATTGTTCTTACACCCAAGGAACGTAATACTGTGTCGTGCCAGGTGGCACGGGTGGTTTTTACCATTCCGTCGGGTACCGAAACTGTAACGACCCAGCCCCTCGGCCCCTTGGGCGGCCCAACTGGCAGCTCATTTGGCGGCCCAATTGGCGGTCCCTTTGGCGGCTCAACTGGCGACCCCTTATGTCATCGATCGATGACCATCGGCCGTGCCGTTACTCACTAGGTCTTCCCACTCCTGGCCAGTGGAATTTTGCCTTCCCCAGGATTCGAACTCTAGACCTCCAGGCTACCAGGATTCATAAACTCTAGTACTTAGCCTGGAGGTCTAGAGTTCGAATCCTGGGGAAGGCAAAAATCCACTGGCCAGGGGTGGGAAGATTTAGTGAGTAACGACACGGCCGATTGTCGTCGGTCAACGACATAAGGGGTCGCCAGTTGGGCTGCCAAAGGGACCGCCAGTTGGGCCGCCCAAGGGGCCTAGGGGTCGGGTCGTTACAGAAACCGACACAAGAGGCTCAGTGGTTTCGTGCATCACGGCAACGTGCATCACACGATGATAGAGAATTGCGCACGGGTTTAGGGCGTTGGCGAGTGATCATCATCTGGCATGCGGGACGCTGCCGGAGCCACTGGACGCCTTGGCGTCGCGCTTCCGTTGCCCATTGTCATGGCGCGCCCGTCGCCCATCGCTGTCGTCGCCCATCGTTGTCACGCGTCCGTTGGGCGAGAAGAGTGAAGAATATGAAAATTAAATCAAATGATTTAATTAAATCAAACATTTCCTCATTTAATTGTGATATTCGAATTGATTTTTATAAACCCTAATTAAATTATCCTAATAAAATATATAAAAATATATTTAAAATAATAAATAAATAAATTTTATTAATTAATATTCTGAAAATTATTTTTACTATTTTAAATATTATTTAAAAATTCTTAAAACAATTTAAAAAATCTAAAAAAATTCTAATAAATCAAATTTATATTCTGATATATTTTTATTTTTTAATATTTTTTACTGTTTTATTATTTAATTGATATTCTAATATTTTTTTATCATTTTAAATATATATTATTTAAATTAATAATTAATTAAATGAATAAATAATTTATTTATATAATTATATATATAAAGTTGTATTTTGTGTTAATTGATATTTAAAGAAAATTATATTTAATTATTTTTTTAATAATATTAAATTGTTCAATTGAGAACTTATATAAAATCAATATACAATTTATTATTAAATTATATACAATAAACATATTTATCTAATAATTACCATATATAAATAAAAAATTTCGAAACCGTCTCAGTACGGCATGATATGATATCGAAACCGTATCGTTCTGGTTTGGGATTTAAACCACGGCACGGGTCAAGATTTTAAACCTTGCTTACACCATTTATCTATCAACTTATTTTTTGCAGTTGTCAGTTTTTTTCAACCGTGAATTGTCATTTAAGTAATTCCAATACCTCGTTGTTCATAAGATTGAAAATTTGTTGGGCAGAAAATAGATGAAACTGCTGTAACCGTTGTCTTCAAAAAGTCTCTTGAGAACTATACCAAGTGGTGCAACTATTTGCCGCTTCAGCCAGTATGGAATAAGTATGCACCTTTTTGTGTGACTATCTTCTTGCTATTATGCTTTATATTTTCCTTTACCAGGTTCATTTTACTGATTTTTTGTTGAATTTTCTGCAGCATGGATAACCTTAGCAGGGAAAAGAAGTTGTTGTATGTTAGTTTATACTTCCTCATATGGGGAGAAGCTGCCAACATTAGGTTCCTTCCAGAGTGTTTGTGTTACATATTTCATCATGTAAGTTGATGCAATCAATCACAAGTTATTCTTCACTAGAAACAGAATCATTATGTTGTCTTGCTCAAACTGTCTCTAAAAACTTAGTTGTAAGTCTGTGTAATTCTTCTATGTTTGTGTTGGATGCATTAGTTTTTCATCTGTTTCGTCTTAGAATTAATATTAATTCTTTGTACAAGTAGAAGCGGGAGCCCTGAATCTCCTTGCACCATTGGTTGTTTGCATGGATCTTTTCACTATTAAGCAAACTAAGGGTCATAGTTTCTTTTTCCAATTAACATTTCATATATTTCTTCCACGAAAGTTGTCTCTTTATTTTTTTCTAGACTAAAATAAATGAATATATGTCTCTATTTTAGTCTACATGTCTACTTTCACATATTTTTGTCAAATGCCAAATATTTTGTTTATGGTTAAATTTTTTGCTCGTCCACTGTTACAAAGCATGCTCATATCATTATGCAATTTACCATATCATATCGACAATACACAGTACACAGTTAGCATGTAATCATTTGGTTGGTCCAGTTCCATGTCGCCTGAATTGCATCATTCACTTCAAAATAATGGGATAGTTAATTACAACTCTAAATTGAGTGAATGCAAATGAAATAAGGTAACACTCCTCTTGTTACCTTGTATGAAGCCTATGATCCAACTTAGTGGCAGAGCCATGTGAAGTCTCTCTCCATAATTCGTTCTTTTAATGGCTCATCAAATTTATATGGTTCTGTTAAGATTCTCAGTTAATATTATATTATCTAAAGCTTGATTTGTGGCGCTTGAAAATTGTTGGCTGACTTGATTTGATGTTTTAATTTCAAATTTATTTCTAAAAGGTATTTTATGTCTCCTTGTTATGTTACTTATATATTTCGTTTGATAATATTATACATTATGTTATTATCACTTTCTAGTTTTGTGATGTTGCTTTTAAGAAATAAAAATATCAAATCAAACATTGTTAACTGTTGGAGCTAGGACAGATAACCTATATCTGCCATGCCTTCCTGAGGTCGCCCAAGGTGCCAACATCACGTAAGATGAATACATACCCCTTCCACCATGCTGTGTGCTATTTTTAACCATTGTGGTATTTATTTTGTGATCTTCATTTGGCCATCTCATTGGGTTGTGTTTTATACATTTGTTTTAGTCTGTTCAACTTGGATATGGTACACTTTTGATGCGCACATTATTTATTGGCTCCACTTACCTTGTTGATTGATTATCATATTAGTTTCCTTTTTTGTTGACTTATGTTTTTAGTAGATTTTCTAACTATATTTTATAATTCTGAAAGACGGCAAGAGAATTAGAGGAGATATTACGTCAGCCAATTGCAGTGTCAGCTAAGAGCTGTATTTCACCTGATGGAGTTTCATTTCTCAGTCAAGTTATTTTTCCTCTGTATGATGTAATTGCAGCTGTAAGTCCCATGCTTTTATGTAGCTTAATATTCTTCCATACTATATGTATTTCTTTGTGTTTGTTCAATTATCATTTCTTCTTCATTTTGATGAGTAAAAATTCAGGATTGAGTTTTGTTTTCTATCAAAATTATGAAACTAAATGTATATGAGAAGCTTACCACTTACCATGGTGGCAGAGGCAGTGGCAATGTTTCCACAAACCATGTGTTTGATCTCCATTCTCCTATCTTGTACTATCGTGTAATTAACGGGGCTAATGGTGCATATTTTTTATACTTGGTAAGGCGAAGCAAAGGAAATAGTAAGACAAAACGAAGGAAATGTGTGAGGCTACAAGGAAATGGTAAGGTGAAACTCATTCAACTAAAATTGATACCTAGGTCTTTTACATGTATGATAATGACCATTTTTATCGAATGTTTGTTACCAAAAATTTGGATCCATTGGCCGTAAAAGGTGAAACCATCACCTCAGTGGCCGATCCAGGGTGACCTCTCACTATCTGGAAGGGAGGTAAATCATGGGGGGCTTCGCCTAGCAACAACAATACATGCAAGGAGGGTGGTGGTGGTTAAGGCAACCAGCTGGGCATTTTGGACCCGCTGAGAATTAACGACATGCTTATTAGCAACTACACCCTTGAATGAACCAATTGCTCGTGAAAAAAAAGACTTGTATCCATAGTTTGATATATAGTGGACTTGAGTAATATTAAGTGTATAAAACATGAGCGATTATGGTAGTTTCTGTGTCCTTGCATGTGCATAATGGGTACTACATATGACATTTATGGTTAATATTGATAAAGGAGTTTATTATTTTGTATCATTTTGATATATGGAATAATGAAAAATATATTTACCACCTACTATTTAATTATTTTTCTTTAGATAATTATCTTAAAAAAATTGAGCTAAAATCAAAAGGGCATCTCAAATTAAGAGAAACATCATATGAGCGACTCTTTTCTAAAAAAAATCAAATGGGCGATCCCTTTAATAATTTTATCTCGAAATTACCACTTGAACTAGCGTTGTTGTAGATGTTACCCACTACTGGGTAGCTTCTACAACATATATAAGCTATAGGGTAGCTACTACAACGTGTAAAAGCTACCTAATAGTTGCTACAACATGCTTAGGGTGAGTTTAGGGTATACGTGTAGAAGCTACCCAGTAGCTGCTACAATGTGTAGAAGCTATTCAGTAGTTGTTGTAACGTATTTAGGGTGAATTTAGGATTTAAGATTTATATCGTATAGAAGCTATCTAGAAGTTGCTACAAACGTGTAGAAGCTACTCAGTAGCTACTACAACGTGTTTAGTATAAGTTTAGGATGTAAGATTTAGTGTTTACGATATCTAAACATTATTATATCAAAATACTATTTATCAATTTGGTCAAAATTATTTAAACTTCGTCAAAATAACTTTAAAACAATTATAGTAGCTATTTTGATATAATAATGTTTAGATATCTTAAATCCTAAACTCACACTAAACATGTTTGGTAGCTATTGAGTAGCAGCTACCGAGTAGCTTCTACGTATCCTCTATACGTTTGAGCAGTTACTTTGTAGTCTCTACATGTTGTAGCAGTTACTGGGCAGCTTTTACAAATTGTAGTCTACAAGTTATAGTCTACAAGTTGTAGGAGTTACTGGATCGCTTCTACATGTTGTAGCAACTACTGGGTACATGATATAAATCCTAAACTCACCCTAAATACATTGTAGTAACTATCTAGTAGCTTTTGCACGTTATAGAAGCTCCCCAGTAACTTCTATAACAGTGCTGGGTTAAGGGTAATTTTAGGATAAGATTATGAAAGGGGCGACCGTTTGTTTTTTTTTTTTGAAAAAGGTGCCCCCTTTTGATTTATAAAATATGGGGCGCTCTTCTGATTTTTGCCCCAAAAAATTTAGGAATGATAAATTGTTGGGCCTGATGCTATGCTAGTTGAAGTGTGGAGGAGTTTGGGTGATGAATTTATAGTTTCATTATCTTAGTTATTTAACAAAATTCTAAAAATAAGAAATGGTTGAGTAATTTTAGTTCTCATTTGTAAAAATAAAGTTAACATGCAATTTTTTTTTTGTGTAAAATAAGACACAGTTTCTTTAATTGTAGAGGGACTATGTTGACAATTAAACCATGGAATTTAGGATAAGGTGATTGACGGGTGAAATCATATTCATCATTCTAATTATTCAGGCTTGGTTACATGAATCATATCCTTCTGTTGAATTTGATGCAAAATTATTTAACAAATTATTCTTGATAGCCATTTTTAATTCTATTAACTAGAGGTTCTTCTATTCTAATTAATTAAATTTGTCCAACATTATATTGTATTGATTGTCTTTAAATACATCATGCCATCTTCAGCTACTTCTACTAATACCTAATTCTTTTTAAATAACAGTATTTTTTATTGTCGTTCTAGTAATCGTACAAAATTGTCTTGCAATTCTCATCTTGTACTAGTGCTTGATTAGAGTACGCATAAAGCATGTTTTAGCATTCTCATCTCATACTAGTGATTGATCCATAGATAAAAAAGGTTTGATAAAGCAATTTTGTACTATGTTGGAAGATTAACTATGGATGACATTTATTTAATATAAGAACTAATCAAGAATGCCAATAAAAGAATATAAAAACTCCACTTATGATGAAGCTTTTGGACAATATTCTTATGTTTTAGAGAAGTGGAATCTTTAATTATTACATTATTATGACAAAGAATAGGTATGTTAATGTACAAAGAATAGGTATGTTAATGTAGCATTAATATAGAATTATTGTGAGTCAATACTATCATTCCGTTAAATAAATTGAACATTAATTGACATGAGTAATTCTTGGTCACACCTCAAGATGAATTCAACTTGTTTCTTTAAACCTCTAATTCAATTGATTATTTAATTTCTATACTTTTATTTATATAATTATGGAAAGTAGTAGAAGATTATAGGTGTGAAATTTATACTAAATTCATCTCAACGCATTAAAGTAAAATGAATAAAATAACTATAAATAGTCTTTGTTAGTAGTGGAAATTCTAAATGAAAGAAGATCAAATGAATAAAAACCATCAAAATAATCTCAATGGTGAAGTTATGCTATGTGACTTAGTTCGAGTCTCGGAATAACCTCTTGCAAAGCAGGATAAGACTGTGTATATTAGACCCTTCTGCGGGACTCCACATTAGCGGGAGCTTTGTGCATCGGGTTGTCCTTTAATTGACTGGCTAATATCATTATACCTTTTTTAAAGAATTAAATAAGTTAAGTGAAAAAATATTATAATAGTAAAATTCATTTGTGTCACTGAAGTAAGTCTGCGGGATGTCGTAAGCATACTATGGCTGGGAGGACCAAAACTCTGTGACAAAATGATACTTTAAACCTAGTTCCCATTTGATGCATGATGCTCATTTTAGTATTGGCAAGGTACATAATGGAGACGATTGTAATATTTTATAACTTATTATTCTGAAATTTTAATTTAAATGACTTTTATAGATTAATAGTTTTATATCGTATTCTTTTGAAATTTTAATTTAAATGATCTTTTAATTTCCATAGACTAATATTATATTTGAAAGTAACAAGTCATGAGAATTATGGGATGCTTGGATGCATGCTGTGTGGCATGCATGACGTTAAAATTATATTGTTCAGTTGAAGACTTGAGGCTCTGACATAGAATTTAAGTATAAAGGGTTTTTTTTAAAGGATAAAACTAGAATATGTTACCATTTGGGAACGTCTGAGTTTTTATATGTTAACATGAGAGAAATAAATTAATTTAGGAAGAATATATTCATAACAACTGATAATTCTGTAGTTGAATCAACTAGTGATTTTAGATGAATGAGACCAAGTAAAACTCTACATAATGTAATTAAAAAGTGACTTTGTGTACACGTGATATAATCTTTCTTGAACTTACGATGGGATAAAATCCTATAGCTAATCCTAAATAGTTGACAATGTTGTCTTATTTTTGGTACTCTATACAAGTTGGACCTTTAGTTTCAACTTTCTTTCTTTTTCGTCTGCTTTCGTTTCCCTGCTAATGACTCAGTTGTCAAGTAGTCGCTTGAGCTGGTTTCCTCCCCAACCTTGGCCCTTCCGCCGCTGATTGCTCCGTCGCCTGCGAGATCCTTTTTGAAAGAGTTCACCCATAGTCAGCATCCCGAATGAATTATATTATTGGAGCTTTCAAGCCACCATGCCATATTACAATTTCATTTATTGATGGGAAAACCAGAAAGAAGCCTTCTATAAAGAAAGAAAATGGACAGACTGCAATTGTTCCACTTTTTCAAAGCCTAGAAAATATTGTCGGCGAGGTGTCTATAGATCCAATTCAAGGGAAAAAACTAGAACATACTGGTGTGAAAATTGAGCTCCTTGGTCAGATCGAGCTATATTTTGACAGAGGAAATTTTTATGTCTTCACCTCTCTGGTGCGTGAGCTTGATGATACAAGTTGGACCTTTAGACTGATTGAAGAAACATTGTTAGTCAGCTAAGCCTATGACAGATCAGTTTTGTATTAGTTGATTTGGTGGTTTAGCAATATCATCTAAAGTTGGTATATTTAAAAAAAATGATGAACCAGGCAGCAGACAAATTGAACCTGGGTGACCGGCCCGGCCCCACGGAAGTTTCCACCGGTCACCAGGGTAAATCGGGAGCGCTCGCGGTGGCAGTCTAGAAGCCCAGCGTCCCAGGGTTGCGCCCATTTGGAGGAAAATTCCTGCAAAATGCGCCGTATAAAGTTGGTATATTTTAGCTGTTATAGTGGCGGCTTTCTTTATGATGCTAATGATAAATTTCTGTAAACAACTATGTGAAGCCTAAGGGAGGGATATTTGTGCCACATTGGTTATTTTTCAAAAAAGTCTGTCAATAGACAAAGAACGGGGATTGTGTATAACCATAAATAATTTTTCTCAACTTCAATTAGGTTGCTATTGGTATAACATTTATTAGATGTACTTCCTGTTTGCAATCAATGTAGATTCTAAGTATAAACTTTCAAAATCTTGATAGTTGATACTATTTAATTTTTATTTCTAGTGTTTCTTATTTTGAATGTGTAGGAAGCTGCTAACAATGACAATGGCCGTGCACCACATTCAGCTTGGAGAAACTATGATGATTTCAATGAGTTCTTTTGGTATGCTCTCGTGTTCATGCTTTTCTATTGCAGTAAAGTCTGGGTAAATGAAATTTGATAATTTTTTTCACTGTGCTATTTGCTGATTCATTTTACTTTTACTTGTCTTATTATACTTGTCTTAGGTCTCTTCGTTGCTTTCAGCTGGGTTGGCCTTGGATGCTTAACTCACCGTTTTTCACAAAGCCTAGCAAGAATACAATGGTATGACAGTTCTTCAACATCTTTTTCTGTTTAACTCATCTTTGATGTAAGAAGCCTCACTGATTACTCATTCCTCGGCTGACAAGCACATCCCATGCCTTGAGAAGTTAGTTCTCTAGTGTGTGCTAGTTGAAGCCATCTCTGATTCACTTTGTCCTCCTGAGTTATCATTGCAAGGAGAGTTGGGAGGACCTGATAGAGGCAGCACATGGAAGAAAGGAATTTGAGAGACGGGGATGCTATTGGCCTCCCCATCAGGATAATACTCTTTGGAAAACCCTGGCCCTAAAATGGTTGCTCAGATAGCATGCAAAATTTTAGAAATGGAAACATTATATTGCATGTGTTTATGGAATATCCATTACATGGGCATATTTAGGATTCTCTACTTAATCCTAAACCTAACATTCTATTGAGAGATCAACCTTGCCTACGTCAATAACCCTGTTTGTTAATACACAATTGCAATAGGTGTATTTGCCTTAATGAGTAAAACATGTCTATATAAAGATAGAAATTCCTTGTTAAGGGGATCATTTAACTATATTTCCTATTTTTTAATATATAAATTGTGTACATTGGACATTGAATTGCTGCCTGCTATTTACACACAAGGTAAATCCTTCCTTGCAGGGCATTCTAGCTTCTGGTGGAAGCAAGCATTATGGGAAAACATCTTTTGTGGAGCACCGAACTTTTCTTCATCTTTATCATAGTTTCCATCGACTCTGGATCTTTCTTTTTATGATGTTTCAGGTCTCTATGTACTATGGTTTATTTTGCTTGCATTTCTGTTTACCTTTCTGATTCTCCCAGATCTTGCTATGTTGCTCTTAATTGTTCTTGATAAAATGCAGATAACAATTTGAGTCCGCACCTGCCTGTATGTTTTGATGAATCATTTTGGTTCTAACTAAACATGTCACTGTAGTCATGATAGTGCTCTATCTATCTGTCCTTCTCGATTACTAATGTTCTGGCTTAAACTTGATTTGTTTTTCTGAATATTGTAAAAATTCAAAGTCACTTGCTTCACTAAAGCTTTAACTGGGGCACAGTTGTCCATTGTTTACGCTTGAGCTTGGGACAATGAACTATAAATTAGCATTGTGTGCTTTTGTTTGTTTAATTTGGCACCAGATTAGGTTGATATATTTGTTGCTTCTACAAAACATGTGGCCAGTGTGATTTTGTGCCACCGTTTTAAATGGTCCTGCGGAAGCTAAGGATCAGTTATGAAAAGCTGGACTGAGTTTGTACCAATCTTGTTACTGGATTGAATCCCTCTTTTTTTTACCTGGGTTTCTTAATTTTAATATATCCTTGTTTTTTAAATTATGCCTTTCCTTTGCTCTTCGCCGGGATGTTTGATGTTGTTTATTTTCCCTCTGTCTCACTCAATGTCAAAAAATTGCCAACTGATTTTTTGCTCATCACTGGTATTCATTTATTCTGCGACTTCCTCCAATTTGGTTGTTCTCAACTTCTTTTCTTCATGGCCTCCTCACTTATTGAGTTTTACTACCCTCTGTTGGTATGCTCATTTGCATGGGCCTGTACCCAATGAGCTGGTATTTAAAACATACCTGGTACATTTTTCATTTGGAAATGTCTAGTTATTATTTCAGAAACGTTTCTGGTTAACTGCTTTGTTTTAGATGTTGAGGGAGCTAGTTATAACTATTTATGCTCATATGAACATTCCTAATGTTCCTAACCTTTTTAGAGTGCAAATGTTTGTTTAAGTTCATTGAACCTAATCTAATACTTTTTGGTTATTCTATTTGCTTAATGATTTTTAGATGATTTATTAACTTGCTTCAGTATATTCATTCTGTCTTATTTTTCTTTTCTTTCTTGTACCATTTTTGAAGCTTCAAACCTTTTGTCTTCTCTCTTTTTTCTTGCACCTTTCTTTATCTAAAGAGTAAAGAGCTATATAGTCCATTGAAGACATTTTGTAAGTAGTTTCTTAAGGGGCAGTACCAATTTCCAACTCTCATCGCTCAGTAGGACACTTCCCCCAAGTCCTAGTTAGCTTGAAGGATTTACCTTGGTGGCCCGTGGGAAATTTCCGTGGGGCCGGACTGGTCGCCCCAAGTTCGCCTATTATTTGGTACATCAAAAATAGTTAGCTTGAAGGATCTTAAGGAGCATATTCCATGCTGGAAACTAATTGGACCCAAACTCCATAATTGATAACATATACAAAAAGAATCAAGTGGAATACGAGTCTGTTATAAAGAAAATAATTTCATATATGGGTAACTTTCTAGTCTATGTGCGAAATATCAGCTACAATGAATGAAATGATTGTATCACGAGATGGACTTAATAAAGCTAGATAACAAATTCTAAAATACAAACACTAAATACTATGTTGCATTTTTTTTTTTGACTCCATGCCAGTAGCTCATATTTAATCTACCAAACTAATTGTTACCATTTTTTTTAGGTCATTGATCTTATTATTATTATTATTATTTTTTTTGTATTTCTGCATTTTAACTTTACATCGTTCCAATCTGATGTTAATACTTTTGATTCCCTATTCTCAGTCACATGTTGATACTTATGTTACAGGGATTAACAATCATTGCCTTCAATAATGGTGTGAATTCGACCACAATTAAGCAAATTCTTAGCCTAGGTCCTACTTATGTTGTGATGAAGTTTATAGAAAGTAAGTTCTTATACACTTGTTTGTATATGTTCCTGCAAACCAATTAGATTTTTGGTTGCTCAAATTCTGTCTGCATATGTGATGTAGGTGTTCTAGATATCCTCATGATGTATGGGGCATTTTCAACATCACGTCGATCAGCTGTTACCAGAATATTTGGTCGTTTTCTATGGTTTTCAGTTGCTTCTTTTGCTGTCTGCTATTTTTATATGTATGTCTTTTCACATCCGATTATTACTTTAGAATGTTTAATTCCTGAATATATTCTCATACTTTTGGTATTGTATATTTTTTTCTTCTGTGTTTTATCACCCCTTCATTAATAATTTCTAATAAGCATGTCAAATTGCTACACTTGATTTCAGTAAAGCACTACAAGATGGTTCCAGTTCTGCTGCTTTCAGAATATATATCTTTATGATTGGAATTTATGCTGCATATAATCTCTTCATTGGCTTCCTTGTGAGAATTCCATTCTGTCATCGCCTAACGGATTTATGTTATCGTTGGCGTATTGTGCGCCTAGTGAGATGGCTGCACCAGGTAATATCTTTTCTTTATTGTCTGTCTTTGAGCTTTCCGTTTGTGCCATCTTCTTGTTCCTTGTAGTTGACGCCTGCTTTTTTCTTCATCAAGGAACATTACTATGTTGGACGGGGCATGTATGAGAGGACTATTGATTATATTAAGTAAGCTCTTTTCTTCCTAGCAATGTGTATTAAAGGAGCATGGACAAAACCATGTAGCCATCCTTTATGTTTTTTTGAATGTACTATTTCAATGCATTTAAAGGTCCATATGATGATTTTCTTTATCATCATTGAAATCTTGATTATCAATTAATTCTGAACATGGGTGGTTGTCTTTTCAATTTTTTACCTAGATTTCTTGCCTCTCAACTATTTCTACTTTGAAACTTTGACCATCTAAGTTTAGTACTTTGTGATGTTTCGTATTGATCACTCCAACACTCGGACTTGATTTGTGGTTTAATAGAATGCTTATGATTTAACAATTAGTTTGATTGATATTAGGGTTATATTTGAAAGGTATTTCTTGTTTATTGTACTACCAGAAATTTACCTAATAATAAATATTCAAATTTAATCTTGATATATGTTTATCTTATGACTGAATGTAATGAACATAATGTGATATTTAATGATATACCACTATTGTATGAAGATCTATTCATAAGTCATTGTTGCAATATCTCAGCCATGAGAAATAATTCTTTGCAGTTTAAATTTTAATCATATGAGGTAAATTAACTTTTAGAGTTTTGTTTTTTTTTTGTTCTTGGGCTTATCATTGCTTGGTTACTATTTGAACTTTGAATTCGTTTCTGATAATGTCAACAATATGCTTTTTGATGATGATCTGATATTTCATTCTTCAGATATGTATTTTTCTGGTTGGTCATTCTTGGCGGAAAGTTTTCATTTGCCTATTTTCTCCAGGAAAGTTACTTTTATCTCTGCATTCCGACTATTTGTTTAGCAACATTTTCATCTTCTCACTAGATCCCTTTTTCTTCAGATCAAGCCACTTGTATCACCAACTAAAACTATTGTCAATTTTCGGGGCTTGCAATACTCATGGCATGATTTGATGTCTCGGAGTAAGTTGATATACTAATTTTTTCTTAACATTTTTTTTTCTTTTGGGCTATCTACTTGTTATTTGATAATTGTTATTTTATATCAAGAGATACAAAGATTAGCCCTATTTATATACAAAAACTAGGACCTTTTCAAAGGAATAAATCAATATTTATCCCTAATATTTAGGATAATAAATCAATACTTATCCCTAATATTTAGGATAATAAATCAATATTTATCCCTAATATTTAGGATATTCTAACACTCCCCCTCAAGCTAGAGCATATAAATTATATGCACCTAGCTTGTTACATATGTAGTCAATTCGAGGACCTCTCAGTGACTTGGTAAATATATCTGCTAGTTGATCATGTGAGTTAACAAAACTAGTAGATATTTCTCCAGATATGACTTTCTCTCTGACGAAGTGACAGTCGACTTCAATATGCTTTGTCCTCTCATGAAAAACTGGATTTGAAGCGATATGCATGGCGGCCTGGTTATCACATATAAGTGACATTTGTGTGACATCTCCAAACTTTAACTCCAGGAGCAACTGTTTAAGCCATATAAGCTCTTGACTGGCTATAGCCATAGCTCGATATTCTGCCTCTGCACTGGATCTTGCCACAACATTCTGCTTTTTGCTTTTCCAAGAAATAAGGTTACCTCCGATAAATATACAAAAACCAGAAGTAGATCTATCACTGGGAGATCCTGCCCAATCTGCATCAGAATATCCTATGATTTGAGTTTGTCCTTTGTCTTCGTACAAAAGACCCTTTCCTGGAGCGCCTCTGATATATTGAACAATGCGAATTACAACATCCCAATGTTCTTTACATGGAGAGTTGAGAAACTGACTTACTACACTTACTGCGAATGAGATATCTGGACGAGTAACAGTAAGATAACTTAGTCTCCCTACTAATCGCCTGTATCGTTCAGGATCTGGTAGAGGCTCCCCCTGATTTGGCAAGAGCTTGATATTAGAATCCATAGGGTTGTCAACTGTCTTTGAGTTTAACATTTTTGTTTCTTCTAGAATATCCATTGCATACTTTCTTTGGGATATAATGATCCCATTTCTGGACTGTGCTACTTCTATCCCCAAGAAATATTTGAGTCTGCCGAGATCCTTTGTCTGAAAATGTTTGAAAAGATGTTGTTTCACTTGTGAGATCCCAAGATGATCACTACCCGTGATGACAATATCATCAACATAAACCACTAGGTAGATGCAACCAGTAGATGAGTGGCGATAAAAGACAGAATGGTCAGCATTGCTTCGAGTCATGCCAAACTGTTGAATTACAATACTGAATCTACTGAACCATGCTCTGGGTGACTGTTTGAGACCATATAAAGATTTTCGCAAGTGGCACACAAGACCAGAAGACTCCCCCTGAGCAACAAAACACGGAGGTTGCTCCATGTAGACTTCTTCGAGCAGGTCACCATGTAAGAATGCATTCTTGATGTCCAACTGATATAGAGACCAGTGTTGAATCGCAGCAATGGACATGAGTAAGCGTATAGAAGACATCTTGGCAACAGGAGAAAACGTGTCCTCATAATCCAATCCGAAGACCTGAGTATAACCTTTAGCAACGAGACGAGCTTTAAGTCGATCAACCGTTCCATCTGGACCAATCTTCACCGTATATATCCATCGACAACCAACAACTGACTTTCCTGGTGGTAGAGGAACGAGGTCCCAAGTCCCACAGCTCCGTAAAGCACTCATTTTGTCCAGCATAGCCTGTTTCCATCCCGGGTGGGCAAATGCATCTCCTGCATTCTTCGGAACAGAAACAGACGACAAAGAGGAAAGACAAGAATAATAGGAAGGAGAAAGACGATGGTAACTCATAGATACATAATGTGGAGAGGGATTACGAGTGGAACGTATACCTTTCCGAAGTGCAATGGGAATATCAGACTCAGACAACTCGACCGGAGGAAGGGGTGTAGGATCTGGCTCCAGAGATGATCCCATGGCTGGCGGCAAAGCTGGCTTAGGACGACGCTGATAAACCTGCAACGGAGGAGAAATTGGAGCTGGAGGTGATAGAGAGTCCTCCGGAGGATAAAAGACTGATACAGGTACTGAAGAAGGAAACTCGGAAGACGATTCTGAAGGCCCAAAGAAAGGAACCGAATTAAAGAACGTGACATCAGCAGAGATGAAATACCGACGGAGAGTAGGGGAATAACACTTGTACCCTTTCTGAGACCGTGGGTACCCAAGGAAAACACATTTATGCGACCGAGGAGAGAGTTTATCAATTCCAGGATCAAGAGCATGAGCAAAACATGTAGAACCAAAGACCCTAGGTGGTAAAGGATGAAGGGACTGATTTGGATACAATATATGATAAGGTATTTGACCCTGTAAAGTAGAGGAAGGCATGCGATTGATAAGATAACATGCAGTAAGTACGGCTTCTCCCCAAAACCGTAGAGGAACACGAGAGTGGTGGAGAAGAGCCCGGGTGGTCTCTAGAAGTTGACGATTTTTGCGTTCTGCAACTCCATTCTGTTGAGGAGTATGAGGACAAGACTTCCGATGTAATATGCCGTGAGTTGCCAAGAAGGTCTGAAACGGAGTAGATAGATACTAACGTGCAGTGCCGGACCTGTGATTTTGGGGCCTGAGGCGAATATCAAAATTGGTGCCCTCAAAATTTAATATTCACATATTTTTTAATAAATATGACAATATTTATATCATGAATTCTAAAAATAAAATATAAACAAAAATAATGTCATAAACAAATATTAATAAATCCAAGACCATCCAAACAAAATACAAAATTCATGTTCCACACAAGTATTAGTATATAATCAGTTGAATATTGCTCGCCTCGCAGTTTTAGAAGCAAAAGTATTGATTAAATTTACATAATCAACTTTCTCAACCACTTTTTTCTCGATAGATAGCATAGCCAAGCCATTTAGTCTTTCTTGCGACATAGTTGATCGGAGATAAGTTTTGATCAATTTCAACTTGGAAAAACTCCTTTCAGCAGATGCAACTGTAACTGGTATAGTCAGCAAAATTCGATAAGCGATATAAGCATTTGGATAACAACTATCCATTTTCTTCAAATAATTCAACACATCAATCGCTCTTTTTGATTCTCTTGGTAATGAGTGTCTTAACAACTTCAGTTCCATATATAAATCTGATCCATCAACATCTGAGTGTCCATAATGTGTTAAAGAATCTCGAAGATTAACACATGATTGCAAGAGGCCATCATCATCAATAGACTTCAATCTCTCCAAACTAAATAAAAACCCAAACGTTTCTTCATATTTTTGAAATTGTTCAAACCGAGTTTGAAGATAAGAAAGAGGCTGATCAATTATAAATAAGAAGTAATTAACTCGAAAAGATTCTTTAGGAGACTGGGTCTGGGTTATCTCTTTACTATTGATCTCATCAAATTGTCTCTTTCTTCGAATGATGCGTTTTTCTTGAAAAATAGGTTCAATTCCCATTTCACTTGCAATATGTTCAGCTTCACTCAATGCTTGATCAAATCCAAATTCTCTAAACTCTTGGAGAGAAGAAATAAGTCCCTTTAATTGTCTAATAGCAACATCAATATCCATATTTTCTGCTTGGAGAAACTTACTAACAATGTTAATCTCATATAACAATTTATACCAAATTACCATTCCAAGCACGAACTCAAAATTCTCAAGTTCAAATGATGCCAAACCCTCAGCTTCACTCTTTATTTTTGAGTCATCAGAAATATTTGCCAAATCTATTAAAGCATCTCGTATTTTAGAAGTTTGATCTTTTATGGCCTTCACGCTTTCAACATGGCTTTCCCATCGTGTTTGTGATAATGGCTTGACTGTAAGACATTGCACATGATCTTTGAAGATTTGCCACCGCTTGGTAGAAGAAGAAAATAATGAATATATACGTTGTATAACACCGAAAAAGGACATTGCTTTAGGACAACATTTCACCATATCACATAATGTGAGATTAAGACTATGGCATCCACATGGAGTGTAGAAAGCTCTAGGATTAATTTCAAGTAATCTACTTTGTACACCCTTGTGCTTTCCTTTCATATTAGATCCATTGTCATATCCTTGCCCTCTTATATTATCAATGTCAAGTTCGAGATTGCTTAAAATATTTTTAAGCTCTGTAAAAAGCCCAAGCCCTGAAGTTTCATTAACTTTCAAAAATCCAATCCAAAATTCCTCAACCGTTATTGCATTTTCTGAATCATCCACACATCTAATTACAAGGGACATTTGCTCCTCATGACTTGCATCTGGAGTGCAATCAAGTATGACAGTGAAATACTTTGCATGTTTAATTTTTGCAACAATTGAACTTCTTACTTCTGCCGCCAACAACTGTATCAATTCATTTTGGATTTTGGGCCCAAGATAAGTGTAATGAATCTGTCTTTCTTGAACACGTCGAAGGTGCTCCTCCATTATTGGATCAAATTCAGCAATCATTTCAATTAACTGCAAAAAGATTCCATTATTCTCAACATAAAGCTTCTCATTATCTCCCCGAAGTGCCAAGTTATTTTTCGCAATTCTTTGCACAACTGCAATTATTCTCTTCAATACATGTTTCCAATGTTCCCTCTCCTTGTTAATTGCTACTTGCATTTTTTCATCAATTGTCTTTTTCTTTTGAAGTCTTCTTTCCAATTCAATCCAACTAGTCATACAATCAATATGATCTTTACTAGTTTCATGAAGATTGAGACATCGACTAATATTCTTCCAATCTTTGTATCCTTCGTCAACCAGATGACTATGTTTCATTGTGGTTCTTTGAGTCTTGAATAACTTGCAACAGAAACAAAAGATCTTGTCCACAGAAATAGAATACACTAACCATCTTCTGTCACTTTTTTCACCATTTGGCAATTGTCTCTTATAATGTGATGGATTAAAGTGTCTTCCAGTATTATCAAGAGGAAATAAAATACCATCATCTTTTCTTGGTCCTCTTTCAACTAGAAAGTCCCTAATATTTTGAATGTTGTCCCAATTTACTGGATCATCGACATTTAAAGGAAATAATACCTCTTGATTTATATCTTCGTCATTGTCATTTTCAGACATATTAATTTCATCTTCATCATTTCCAGAGTGTTTTGGGTATTCATTGTGAAGTTCATTCAATTCACTATGTTCCTGATCATTCAACTTACTATCAGTGTCATCTTGATTCACTTGTTCTACTACTTCTGTTTGTTCTGATCTTTGGTTGTTAGTGAAATACTTATTAAGACTTCCCGCTTGACTTTGAATTAAAGCTTCTTCCTTTTGTTTTTTCTTTCTTTTTTCTGCTCCAGACAATTGTTTTCTTATAGGAGGCATGTTTGCTAAAAGTTTAAATGTTAATCTGCACAAACAGTTCATAGATTAAAATCGTTCCAGCATATCAATGTGTGAGTAATAAGTTATTTTAGACTCTTGCAAGCAATACCAAAGTAAAGGTAAGAAATATCCTATATAGATTAAATCGTGATACATTAAAATATTCAGTGTGTTCTTTCATGTATCCAATGCATGAAAACTTTACATTTGATTTCTATCTAAAAAGTAAAAACTTTACATTTGATCCAATCAAAATCGAATTCAACTATATTGACAGAAAACACACCCACCCAATCAAAATCGAATTCAACTAAAAATTGGAAAACTATAACATACGGCAGGAAGAATTGCTGATCCAAATCGAATTCAAAGAAATCATACTTACCGAAAATAGATCACCGGCGCCGGCACCTCCACGGCTCCACTAGTCCTCTAATCGCCGACCCAAATCCACAAAGAAAGCAGGGAGTAGAAGAAGAGAATCGCCGGCGATTAACCCTGTCGACTGGCGTCCGGTGAATCGGTGATCAACACAGGGATAGGAAGAGGGCGACGGCGTGGGAGAGGAGAAGACTACGCACTCGTGTGTCGCGTCGAGGAGGCGGCACTCCCGTGGCATGCAACGCGAGCGCGAAGAGGGCGGCGGGGAAGAGAAGTCGGCGAAGGAGATGGAGGAGAAGAGGATGTTCGGACTTCGGCGAATCGGCGCTACGCGGCTAGGGCACGGGACGACTCAGGGACGCGAAGAAATTAATAAAGATTTATAATTTTAACTTCTCCTTATTTATATATATATTATATATATTAATATATTAATATTAATATATATATATATATATATTCTCATAATATAATTTTTTTGATGCCCCCTCAATTAATGGGCCCGAGGCACTTGCCTCACAAGCTATATGAAAGGTCCGGGCCTGCTCACGTGCATTATCACTCTGTAAGGATCGGAGAGGGATACCGAATTGTGTTTTTATTTCATTAAAAAAAGATTGGAAAATAGAAAATAGTTCGGATCGATCCTTCATCAGATATAACCAAGAACAACGGGAGAAATCGTCTATAAAAGTAACAAAATATCGTGACCCTAATATAGAGGTAACACGACTTGGACCCCAAATATCGGAATGAACCAGAGCAAAGGGAGACGTAGCCCGATTTATAATGCGAGGAGAAACGAACTACGTACATGCTTACCTAACTGACATGACTCACAAGATAAAGACTTTAAGTGAGATAGACTAGGATATAATTGTTTTAACTTATCGAGACCAGGATGTCCTAACTGAGCATGAATCACAAGTGGAGATGCCGCCGTTGTACCAATGAAAGAGTTTTGGTGAAGTCGATATAGACCATGAGACTCACATCCGAAGCCAATCATCCTCCCCGTATTCCGGTCCTGCAATGAAACAGAGGATTTAGTAAACGAGATGACACAATCAAGAGACTGAGTAAGCTGACTTATTGATAATAAATTAAAGGGAGCTCCGGGGACATAAAGAACATTCTGGATGGGAAGAGATGGAGAAGAATGAACACTACCAACACCTTGGGACTGAGTTTGAGACCCATTTGCCATGGTGACAAAGGGTAAATAACCGGAAGTAGATAACGAGGAAAAAAGAGATCTATTACCGGTGATATGATCGGTGGCCCCAGAGTCAAGTACCCAAGGACTCGAAGAGCGAGATATGCCAGCAAAGGAATTATCAGCTTGTGTAACGACAGCAAGGGAATTAGAATCTCGTCGATCCTCATACCATTTCAGAAAGTTATCATAGGAAGGCTGTGAAGTCGGAGCTGGAGTTAACTGTGAAGTGGAAGCTGAAGAAGTGACAGAACATTGGGCGACCTGAGCCGCACGCGGAGGTCGACCATGGAGACTCCAACATTTATCAATCGTGTGTCCTGGTCGGTGACAATGATCACACCAAGGACGTCCTTTGCCACCCTTACGAGGTGGAGGTTTGTTATTGTTCCGAGAAACCAAAGCCGAAGAGTCAACAGGAACAGAAGATGGAGTTGCCGAGATTTTGGCTGGGACACGGACAATGTTGTAAAACTCGGCCTGGGCGGGCGCCTAGGCGCCGCCTAGGCGCCAATCGGCCCCCAGCCGCCCCGATTTTGTGCGAATCGGCACGATTGTGGCGGGTGGCTGCCTAGGCGGGCTGGGCGGCGACTAGGCGGCCTGGGCGGCGCCTGGGCGGCCTAGGCGCCGCCCAGGTCAGTTTTTTAAAAAATTTTTTTTTAAAGAAATTTGATATGAAATTATAGAAAAGTGGGATTCGAGGAGAAATATGGTTAGCTTATTTCTGGTTTCCTAATAATTACAGCAAATCAAATCAAATCTGGTTAGCTTATTGAAGCTCAAGGAGGAATATGGTTAGCTTATGGATAACCTTTATGACTTGGATCTGTTTATAGTATTACCAAAAATACTATATACCAAAAATACTATATGCCAAATACTATATGACTTGGAATAGTACTATAAACAGTAAAAACGCTTAGGCCCCGCCGAGGCCGACTAGGCGCTAGGCGGTAGTCCTCCGCCCGACTGCCGCCTAGCGATTTTTACAACCTTGGACACGGAGGAGAGTCGCCCAGGTAGAGTCCATGGTGGCCTCTATGGGGCTGCCTAGGATTTGATCACGAATATGAGAGTAATCTGTGGGCAGACCATATAAGGCCAGAGACATAAAAAATTTCTTCCGATTTTCAAGCTCTGCAACGGGAGTGGCCGCAGGTGGGAGTAGGTCATTGAACTCGCATAGAAGGCTAGAGACTGATCCCAGATAAGTTGACATAGAATCTTCGATCTGATGGGTACTAAGGATATTCATGAGGTCTTCACAAACTTGATAAAGTCGCCGAGAAGTGTTTGTAAACAGTTGTTGGGCCTGTATCCAAACATCCTTGCAGGTGATATGAGTGCGGAAGACATCCCTAAGAGATGGATGAATAGTAGCCCGGATAATACAACACAGCTGAGCATCAACCTTTTTCCATAAAGGACGATCTGTGACTTGAATATCCTCCTCAGTTTGGATGAGATGTGTCTCATAACCCTGTCCAACAAGCCAGAGTTTAATGTGAGAGGACCAAGAGGAATAATTCTTACCATCCAACAACTCCGACGATAGCGGTGCCGTGACGTGGTTGGTAAAAATTGAAAGATCCGGTTTCGTAGTGCCGGAGGTAGCCATGGCAAATTAAATCGGTGCTGATTCAATGAATATAAGGATCGTGGATGGAGATTTCTTCTACAGTGCGTCACGCCGGCAACCTTGAAGTTCTCCAAGTCAAGTTGCGTATGCAACTTATTCTCCACGCCAAATCAATTGCTCAAGAGCAGATTGAGCAATTAATCGGAAAAGGATTAATTGATCTCCATGCCTCACGTCTACAGGTCGCATGGAGGATGATTAATTGCATGCAATGCAATTAATCAGAAAAGGAAAAGGATTAATTGCATGCAAATCAATTAATCGCATGGAGAAGCAATTAATCGGAGAGGAAAAGGATTAATTGCATGCAAATCAATTAATCGCATGAAGAAACAATTAATCGGAGAAGGAAAAGGATTAATTGCATCAGAGAAGGTAGCGCAGTTAATCGCGTGGAGAAAAAAACACCACCTGCCGTTCGGCGCCGCACATAGAGAGAGGAGGAAAGGAGAGGAGAAATTTAGGGTTTTTAGTGCTCCATTGGGATCGCGAATACGAAACCCTAACGCACTGATACCATGTTATTTGATAATTGTTATTTTATATCAAGAGATACAAAGATTAGCCCTATTTATATACAAAAACTAGGACCTTTTCAAAGGAATAAATCAATATTTATCCCTAATATTTAGGATAATAAATCAATATTTATCCCTAATATTTAGGATATTCTAACACTACTCACGGAATATAGTGAAAAAAATTGTGTTTTCTTCTTTTCATGTTTGATGTATTGTTGCATTTTGTATGTAAAGCTTTGTATCAGTATGGATTATACAATTAGTACTACTGTACTTGTCTTTCTCTTATGCTACCTGTAATTGTTGTGCTGACTTCTGTGAAGAATAGTTTGCATAAAGATCGCAAGATATAATACTGAGATGTTTAAATTGTTTGTGCACTTTCTGAATATTGAGCTCAATGCTTCATATCTGATTTTTTTATTTTATTTTCACTTTAATGTGACTAGAATTCCAATTTGTTTTTCTTTCTCCTGTTTTCTTAGATGAATGCTCTTCTTCATATGCATTATTATTCTGACAAAATTAGCCTATTAGATTGTTGCTGACCACCTTACCATAATAACACTTTCTGCAGACAATCATAATGCACTGACAATTCTTAGCCTATGGGCACCTGTTTTTGTTGTAAGTGTTGTTCTTATATGTTGGTTCCTTTGGTTCTTTTACAAAGTACCTTGCACGATTATATTATAATTTAGAGAGTGCCACTTGAATAATATGCAAAGCTAGTTGCAATGCTCAAAGCCTTTTTGTATGGCTCATGGAAGGCTCATTTTTTGAAGTCAAATAAATTTAATTTGTTTTGCAAATATGATATCCAAGCAGTCACAACAAACATATAAATAATCATTTTGTTTTACTATAGTTCTCTTAGGATCGGCATGATTCCCTTCAACTGTAGAGCACCAGAAAATTTCTTTGATTATGATGTGTCCAAGTATCACTAATCTTCCTTGTCTTGCTGTGGATGAACTTTGCTCCAACTTTTAGAGCAAATTGATTTGAATCCTCTGTAGCAGCCACCTGTTGCGAATTGCAGCTTTCAAGCACCATTATGGAATGCACAAAAGTTACTCTGTCCTTATTGGTTCTCTTATGAACCATTTTCTTACTTATTTGTGGACCATGTTAATATACTATTGTTACCTCATTGATGTTTATCGTGGAGTGAAAACATAGTCTTGAAATTTCTGGAACTTCATTTGATAATTTGACTTGGTATTTCTTCATTAAATTTACTTTAATCCGTCTTTTTGAGTAATGTTTTTAATATCTTGTTCTTCAAAGAATTTCTCAAGCATGATAAGACTATCTAGAAATTGTTCTAATGGCAGCCTCATGCCTCAGCACTATGATATCCATCTTGGCAAACTTTTTGAGGCACATACAAGTGTTTGTTTATGCCCTATTGTTTTACCTCAAAGTAACCTTAAGAACAGATAAATGTAGCCAATCTGGTCCCATGCTCTCATGAAAAAAGTTTATAATAGGTTCTAAAGGCTTCTGTAAAACTATGTCAACATCCTCATCAATGTGATTGAGAGATTTTAATTTCATTTCAAGTTTATAGAAGTTAACTCAAAACCCCTGAGTAATGATGCAAAACAACTTGCTGATTCGATAGCTTGGAATTTCTGTTATTGTACTTTGTTATCAAGTGAGGATGGTTATTCTGCATTGGCTAGGTGGATCCTCATGTCTTATAAACCTCAAGAATGACCTTCTCTATGTTTCTTTTGGTGGGGTTCCAAAGTGGACAATGTGTTGACTCTCATGAGTTTGGTTGAATGTGCTAAAAATGCTTCTTGGGCATAGTGTTCACTCATGGTTCTTGATGCAGTGAAAAGCTATCAATGCAGTGGATAATTATTGATTCCTCACACACGAATGTCGGAAGCGATCTTCTACAACATCTTGATTCTGTAGAATACTAGGAGATAGATAACCAAATTCGACGTTTGGAAGAAATGGCGCGGTGCAAATTCTTATTAATCAATTCACCACCTTTACATTAACCAAACAAGGCACTTAGACTCCAAAACCTAAGACATATAAAAAGGAAAGAAATCTTGACAGAAAGGAAAAATTCTAAACATACTAAAAATCTAAAATTTCCTAAACGGACTTAAAATCCAAAATATAAAAAATTAAAATTATCAAAAATACCTTAAATACCAAGCTCCATAAAAATAATAAAAAGATTTAAATTGCTTTCTCGTATTGCTCTTCTGCCCGCATCATTCTCCCCATGATGAAGAAAATTCATCCTTGAATTGCTGGTCATATCATCATCAGAAGCTGTCGATGCGTTGTGGGCTTTTTGGTGTGATGCAGCGGAAAACAATTGAATCCGTTGATTCACGCACGAATATTAGAAATAATTTTCTAAACCCTAGTGATATGCGCACAAATAAGAAGAAATAGAAAGACAAAACTTGTCGTTCATGAAGAAGGAGACGATGACCGACTCCACAAGATCAACTCGGCTTTGATATTAACTGATGTAGTGAAAAACTATCGATGTAACAGATAACTATCGATTTTGTTGATTCACACACGAATACTGGAAGCGATCTTCTACAACCTGTTGATTCCGCAGAATACTAGGAGATAGGCAACCAAACTCGACGTTTGGGAAGAAACGACGCGACCACAAATTCTTATTAATCAATTCACCACTTTTACATTAACCAAACAAGACACTTATATAGACTCCAAAATCTAAGACACATAAAAAGGAAAGAAATCCTGACAAAAAGGAAAATTTTAAATATACTAAAAATCCAAAATATCCTAAACGGACTCAAAATCTAAAAATATAAAAGACTGAAATTATCAAAAATATCCTAAATATCAAATTCTATAAAAATAATAAAAAGAATAAAATTGCTTTCTCGAATTGCTCATATTATCCACTTTGGGCCTAAACTCTCATGGTTTTTGTTTTGGGGCTCTACTTAAAAACATGCCAATTGAGATATGTTTCATCCTTTTAAACCCATGATCTTTTCCGTGTCTTTCCAACATGGGTCTTTGATTGTATCCCTAACAATCCTCTCTTCAAACGAAGGACCACAATTTTTCTCATGGTTTGGGCCTCTTCGCAAGCATTCGGTCATTCTTGACCTGCTCCGAGCCTCACTTCGAGCATCAGTGATACCAATTGATACAGTAGAAAGCTATCGGTGCAGCGGAAAACTATCGATTCCGTTGATTTGCGTACGAATACCGGAAGCGATCTTCTACAATCTGTTTATTCGTGTAGAATAATAGGAGATAGCAACCAAACTTGACGTTTGGAAAGAAATGGCGTAGCCACAAATTCTTACTAATCAAACCACCACCTTTACATTAAGCAAATAAGACACTTATATAGACTCCAAAATCTAAGACACATACAAATGAAAGAAATTCTGAAAAAAAGGAAAAATTCTAAACATATTAAAAATCTAAAATATTCTAAACGGACTTAAAATCTAAAAATATTGAAAACTGAAATTATCAAAAATACCCTAAATACCAAACTCCTTAAAAATAATAAAAAGATTAAAATTGTTTTCTCGAATTGCTCTTTTGTCTACATCAGTTCTCCATCAGCAAACCATAATAGATAGGGATCAGAAGGTTTATTGCTTCAAGGGTGATACAATTGGCTCGTGCTGATATTATCTTTTCCTTTTTATGGAGTTCCACAAACTCAGAGCCCCGGTTACCAACTTCCCATCACGTCTCTTAAATTGACTCACTTTTCTATGCTTGAGTCGATAACCTTTGGATTTTTGTGTTGAATGCAAATTAACTCTTAGAAAGCTAAGCTTGAATCTGTTTACAAACAGCTTGCTTGATTCAATGAAAGCCTTATATACTAATCTATGCCTACTGTTTTCTTTTTTTTTTCAAGCATTGATGTTTTTATTTTTTTCTCAAATATTTTTCTTTGAATCGGTAGGTCAACTTAATTTCTGAAATTATGCTAATTTTGTTGATTTTAATTAGTTAAGTTAGGTTTGAAAGATTTGTTGGGACAAGACTGCTCATTGTGTGATTGTTTAAAATTAATTTGTATCTTAACTTTTTAACTTTCTAGTTTTACTGCAATAATGGATGGAGATGTCTTCATTCTCTAGCTTCAAATTCCGAATTGCCATTTTCCTATGGGCATCATGCTATTACTTGTCTACTAAATTTGGCCTTGCATAACATTATCTAAGTTGATAAGTAAACAAATAATTTACTATTTATCTGGTAATGCATTATAAGTCACTCAATCTCATGCTCAAATGTTGAAGAGATGCTCTGTTAAAAATTTAACTGCATAGATTAGCAAATAGATGTGCCTATTCAATTTGGCTGGAACTACATAACTTGTCAAATCATATGTTGATGTTTTATTAACATAAAAGCTCTTTTACAGATTTACCTTTTGGATATTTATATCTTTTACACCCTGGTCTCATCTGTTTGGGGATTCTTGCTTGGTGCAAGAGATCGTTTGGGTGAGGTAGGTTAACTGAATATGTGCATGCTATGGTTTCTGTTGATATAGCATAGGGTATAAACTACAGATAAACTGTATTAAAAAAATGCTTATAGAGAAATAAATTAGAACATATGAAAAGTGTTTTTAAAAAATAAGGTAACTACACTTTGAGGAAGCCATATTCTTTAGCACAGTGACCCCTTCACCTTCTGAAGTTCTTGCTCTTGCACGATTTGAGTTTTCAGATCAGGTCTGTTGAAGCTGTTCATAACCTCTTTGAGAGATTTCCTGCAGCATTTATGGACAATCTTCACGTGCCTCTTCCAAAAAGGTTTGCAGTTACAACATTTTGTTTAATTATTTTTTTCCCTTCTGCTTATGTTTTCCTTTTTATTGTTATAGGAAACAATTATCATCGTCAGGTCAGGTAATAAGTTATTTTTCCTTACTATTTGGCCAACCTTGTAATTGAATGATATCTGGGTATATCTTTTAGTGGTATTCACGGATAGTTGCTTTGATTATGTTGATTCACACTTTTTAGTTGGTTAAGATACCTTATAATCAAGATGCATGTTATATGAATCACAATGTATAAAATGTTTTTCATAGATTGCTTGCTTAGGTTGATCATGCATTGTTATATTTATTCATTTTATGTTATATGGATTACCAGGGTTGATATGTAAAACATAAAAAATGATGAATTATGAATTGCCTTGGTTGATTAATTTGACACCTTAAGTAATGGTTCAATTTTTGTGTTTTTTACACGGATCTAAGGTTAAATAACTTGTTAGTTATACTATATGGTAGATGTAACTTGTATATTTACAATAATTGCATTTACTTTGAGTACAAGTATCTTACATAGTGGATTTAAGAATCTCATATTACTATTTTTCCAATCTTTTGTGCAGACTTTAGAAACTTTAGTGTTCATGTGCAATGTCAATTCAGAGTGGGTATGGAGTGTAGACAGAGTCCAAATGTTTGAGTTAATTATTATCAATTAAATTATGTTAACATTGTGATAGTTTGTGTTATATTGTGTCAATTTGTCATAATTGAGTACTTCACTTAATAGTCATACATAGACAAGTTTAGTGGCCCATAGTGTGTAACTATTGAGGTGTTGTTTATTCTTAAATTATTAGTCATTTCATGAAAGAATTGTCTCCATTTAACTATTAGTTGTGAATCATGATGACCCTGAGGGTCTTGCATAAGGAAATGTGGTGGTTCGTGGTGAAAGTTAAATTCATACTCTAAGTCATGATTGGCGTGTGATGATGTATAGAAACTAAAATGCTCTATCTCCATACACATAGACAAGTGTGGTGGTCCATGTTGTATCAGATTCAATGGATGCCTGCTCCTAGTTAACTAGTCATTTGGGATTGAAATTGGCTTGATCATGCTTTCAATAACACGAGTTTGGTTCTGAATATCTTATTGATTAAATCCTAATTTAGTAGATAATTTTGGTTTTTTTAAGGGTGGAGAATTGAATAGGTTAGATGCTGCTAGATTTGCTCCCTTTTGGAATAAAATTGTGGGATGCTTGCGAGAAGAGGATTACATTAGTGACCCGTAAGTATCCAATATCCATCATAGGTTATATTATACTTTTATTTTTTAAACTATTATATTATTCATGGTAGACAATAACCTACTATGTTTATTTACAGCGAGAGAGATTTACTTATTATGCCTAAGAATTCTGGAATAATTCCAATGGTCCAGTGGCCATTATTCTTGTTGGCCAGCAAGGTATTTATTTTCTGTTTCCCTCACATATTAGCTATTTTCTAATGCTTTCTAATGTAATTTTTTTGTCTTGATAAGATATTTGTGGCTAGAGATACAGCAGCAGAATCCAAGGATTTACAACAAGACCTCTGGCTCAAGATATCGAGAGATGAATACATGGGATATGCAGTCGAGGAGTGTTATCATAGTATTAAATTTATTTTGTTGTCTTTGCTTGATAAAGAAGGAAAACTGTGGTAATATATATTTGCCATTTTTTTTACTGATGAGTGTTGATCTCCCATCTTCTCTCTTTATTGATTGAATGTTTTTGGTAACTTTTTTTTTTCAGGGTGGAGAGAATCTACGAGGGTATAGATGAGAGTATTAGGGAAAGAAGATACAAACAAACTTCAGGTTGAGCAAGTTACACTTCGTGATGTCAAGAATTTCTGCTTTAACTGGTATTCTGGTATGTTCTCTCCATGCAAGCTTCACTTTATTTTGTCCAATATTATTTATTTACCTTTTTTTCTTCTATCGAATGTTCATCTATTATAACAAATTGAATGCCTAGTAGAAGGCATTTTTAATGTAGCACGAATGGAGCGAAATCTCACACAGAGGAGACAAAGTATAAATTTTATTAATTAAAAAAACTTGGATTTTATATGAGATATGAGGACATTTTATAAACTCGATGTTACAAAAATTTAAAATTTAAGAAACACAACAATTACCTTTAATTAACTAACAAAATGAAGGAATTGCCAAGTGGTATGATAGACTACCAAACAACTCAAGATAATTTATAAATTCTAATTATTTCTAATTCATATTGATTCTGAACACTTTGCCAAAACTTCTATAGAGTACTTTGTTGTATAGGTGTATTTAATTTTTGCAATTGTTCTTGTTTAGCTTTTCTCATATTGTACCAATCAAGATAGTCAACTATTTTACCGATCCAATCAAGAAATGCATTTTGGGACTAGATGACAATTGAAGTTAGAGACTTTGAATTTGCCTAAATGAGTGGTTTCTAACTCATGTCTAGGCCTAGGTTGGGTATGTGATTTATAAAAATGATCTTCTTACTCTACACTTACCAGACTAATAATCATGATGCATGTGTTGGCAAGATGAGTTGCATGATCTGCTTCTCAAGATTCTTCTTCTTTGCTAATTTTCAGATTATGTTTGCAGCATAGCCTTTAAACCATTTTATGTCATCTATTCTAGGTTGTAGGTTTCTAAGCTCATCTACCATTAACTCAGTTACTACCTAACTTTTTTTGACAGTGAATTTTTCATTGCTATCGTGGAGTTTTGACAAGTAATGAAAATTATAAAACACACTCAGTTAATAATTTAAAAGTAAAAACGGAATTAAGTATTTTTTTAAATGAGTAGGAATTTGATGATTAGTGAGAAATTGGTAAATATATAGAAATTAACTAGTCTAATTAAATTAAATAAAAGAATTTTTAATAAGCAATGAAATTACTAAGTCGATGTGAGTTGTGAAGTTTGCTCCATGTAGTTCTTAAAATACAAATTAACTAATCTAACTAAATTAAATAAAAGAATTTTTTCCTAAGCAATGGAATTACTAAGTCGATATGAGTCGTGAAGTGAGCTGAATGTGGTTCTTATATAAATTGGTTCTAATTCTTCCTCATGTCATGCAAAATTAGTTTGGAATAAAATTCAAGGGAAAGATACTCTTTGCTACAGTTTGCTTTTGGTTTTCTACCGTTGGACTAATTTGGAATCCTCATATTCTATGGCTAAAATGTTGGCATTGAGTATTTCAATCATGATAAATGTGATGGTGGCAAGTCATTGAGCTTGCGGAGTTGGCACTAATAGGAAGGTGTGCCAGTTGAAGGAGGTTAGCTTTGCTTTGAGGTGACACAAGGTTAGGTGTGAAGGCATCAAAATAAAGATAACCAAGTAGATCTGGGACTATTGGGTATGATTTGGTGTTGTGTCGCAGATGACTATTGGGGGATTTGGTATTGTGTCATAGATTTAGAGTGGTGAAGGTGGGGGCTTGACTTCAAGTGTCATGTGTAAAGATGCCAGGGAGCAAGGACAAATTGGCTTAATGTCCGTATGGGATGAGCAAGGACAAAGTGGCTAGTGAGCAGATGAGATTAACTGTGGATATTAGATGCGTTCTAGGGTTTGCATGTCTGCCAACAGTCATTGGAGAAGCTACAGTGGCACCAGTGATGCTTGGTGTAGCTGCAAAGGGAGCAGGAATGTAGTGATGGTGAGAGGTGATGTTGGTTGGTAGAAGGTGCATATGTTGGCTTGGGCTCAGAGCAAAGATTCAGAGTGCTTGATAGTGGAGAACAACGACATTGAAATTGGGTGTGGGTAGATTAGAAGCGAGCTAGTCAGGAGTGAGAAGAAATCTGAAAAATACGGAATTGTCTTGTATTGAGATTAAAATAGAGTAAACCTCACATAGATAAAAACTCATTTATTCTTATCAAACAAACTTACTTTGGTTTTTACATGTGATACAGAGATGTTTTATAAATTTGATCTTTCAAAAATTAGGAAATAACTAAATAATTTAAAAAATAAATAACTACCATTAATTGACTACCCAAACTTGATGAATTAAGAAATAACACGAGCAACAACGGAAAATAACTTGAAATTCAAATTATTCTTAATCTGCATCAATTTTCCTAGGTAGTTTGTAATACTCAATAAACTAATTGACTTCTTGGACAAATTATTGGATATAAATGGCTTATGATTGATTAATGCGTTTAACTCCTCTTCTGATTAGTATTCCAAAGTGTGGTTAATTGCTTGCCGTATTCCATAAATTTTGAGCTTCAATTTTTTTATGACCATACAAGGTACTCACTTGAACCCACATCTGCCATTCACATTTCAGCACAACAGATAGCACATACCGTCTTCGTGAACTTGTGTGTTAGTTCTGTACTACACATTAGTGTCTGACTAAAGCAAAAGGATGTGGAATCTTGTTGTATTGTGTGCTACACATGTGCCATCCTTGTATGAGCCTAGAGTAGGATCATTTTGAGGTTTGAACTTTTACAGGAGGCCAGCATATAGGCGGTTGAGCACTAATCTAGTTGTTATTGTGATGCATTTGCTGCACTTTGGCTACCCTACAAAATTTAAGCAGGAAATTGTGTTTAAGGTTGCAGAGACACACTTTGAGTTCCATCCTTCAACTTTATTTCAGTTTGAAATCTGTGTGAACTTGTATAGCTATACTTCTAGTGTCATGCAGTTTTCTAATATGTTTTGTGACTGGTTCTTGGAACGTGGCATCACTTATTATGTTGATTTTATTAGAAAGGGGAAGAATCTGATGAACGGTTAAAAGGAGCTGTTAATGCAGTCCAAGATCTATATGAAGTGGTTCGCCATGATGTTCTTGCTCTTGATATGAGGTTCCCTGCATCTTATTTCTTAGATTTAGTTACATTTTTTCATTTAGAGTTTGATCATAATAATTATTATTTTTTTAATCAAGTCGCAATATGGATGCTTGGACTGAAATAACCAATGCAAGAGCTGAAGATCGCCTCTTCTCTAATCTGAATTGGCCTAAAGATCCTGAATTGGTATGTAAATCTTAGGTGTATCGTCTTTGCTAGAGTATGTCATTTGCATTGATAGTACATAGTAATCATGCCAACATCTTCTGTCACACTACTGCTTATTATCATTCTTAAGTGACTCCTTGTATACTATGTGAATGCAGAAAGCACTGATAAAGAGATTACATGTACTTCTGACTACCAATGAATCTGCCTCAAATGTTCCTAGAAACTTGGAAGCAAGGCGTAGGCTGCAATTTTTCACGAATTCTCTGTTCATGAAAATGCCAATAGTAAAGGCAGTTTCTGAAATGTTATCTTTCAGGTGAAACACAATTTCTACTGTGCTAGTAACATTGTCATTTGTCAGTTTGTTATATGCGAAATATTGATTTTCTCAATATCTACAATAACTTTTTTCTCACCCATTGCAGTGTATTTACTCCCTATTATTCTGAGACTGTGCTCTATGGCCTGGATGAACTCCATAAGAAAAATGAGGATGGAATATCTACTTTGTTTTACCTCCAAAAAATTTATCCAGGTTTCATATTTTATGATAGTTTGTAATGTTCACTATCCTCGAAGAATATTGTCAGCAGTTATCTTTGCCTTGCGCAAATAGATTAAAAGGATGACTTATTATGAATGTTCACTCTTGACTTCCAAATTATAACTCTTTTTTTGCACATATGTTTCATTTAGTTATTTTTGGAGTTTCTTTCACATAATTCTTACATTTGTCCATAAGGTCATTTCTTTTTTTACTATGTTCCTTATTATGGTTTAAAATCTAGACCCATGCTGAGGTTTCGGCCTCGAACCAAAATGATACCGTTTTAGTACCGTATCGTGCCCTGCCAATATGATTTTGATATTTTTAAAATATAAAATATATTAATTAAAATAAAAAATTTAATTTAAATATTTGAAAATAAAAATATAAAAAATTAATGGGATAATTTTATTAGGCTTTAATTAAGTCTGTCTAAATTATCTCAATCATAACTAGGGGTGATTAAAATTATTAACATATTTAATTAATCCTAACTTAAAAACCTTTGGCCCCTCCGTCTCCTGTTTCAAGACGCATCCGGAGGTGTCGTCGGGCTTGCATGATGTGTCAGGATGTGTCGCCGAGCTCGTGCGAAGTGTTCAGGCTTGCATGATGCATCTAGCGGTGTCATCGGGTTCGCGCGATGTGATCGGACGAGTCGTCGGGTTCAGGCGACGTGTTTGTTGGGCCTTAGGGCGTGTCGGCACCGGAGGCGTGCCTGTGTCGGTCTGCAAGAGAACAAAATGTTTCGCCTGTATCGGGCAGAACATCTCAAGATTTTAAACTATGTTCCTTACCATTCTAGTTTGGGAAAGCATCCCTTTGAGCTCTTTGAATTGTTTAGATATGCATGGCCCAAATGATTGTACTTGTCACACTCGCTCAGATGAGAACTAATTCTTTAACTAGCTAACAGTGTCACAATACTCTGCTATATAGTATATTCAGTGTTTGTGCTAAACTGCAATTGCTTTTGTTTTCATTTGTTGTTATATTTTGAACATAATATTTTCAAGGAAAAATATTTCTGCATAATAAATTAGTCCATACAATTCTCTTCTGCATTCCCGTGGGCTTCACTACGTTATTATAATAATGTGTATTGCTGCATTTGTTATTCAACATTAAAACTAATTAAGCATGCCTTAAGAGATGTAGTTTAATCATTTTAAGCTTGCAGTTGAATCATGAATGAATCAAGATTCAAATTGGAATATATTTTTTTAGTAAAGCAGGAATTATAGGAGTCTGGAATTATAGAGTACACAAATGACATTATAAATCCCACTTTTAGTTGTTTCCATGAATTCATGATTGAGGTTTAAGCTCTAGAATATTGAATTATACCTTGATGCATAGTTTAACATATTTTCATGTGCTGGAATTTCATTCTCTAGCCCCAACAATATAGTTACATTACTTTGTTATATTGACACTTAGACATGCTTTAACACATGTCAACATGTGCCGATATCAAACATTTCAAAATATAATAACCATCTAGTCTAATAACTATTATTAATAATAAAGTTGGTCTTATGCACCAAATCTGAACATTGATTTTTGTAACAGCATACTTATCATCCACATAATTTTCTCATATTTTTTTTTTTCAAGATCTAGATTAAATAATGCTCATAGAATATTTTCCATTAGAATTAGTTATTTTACGCATCCATAAATGTTTTTGCAAAAACCCTAAAGCTCTCCTACATTTCAATCATCCTATTTCTATTCTATGTAAAATGGCTCTATCAATGCTTTGTCTTTTTGCAAAAACAATCCTATATACTTAAACCTTTGAGTTATTGGTAATTTAGCATCTCCTATCTTAATAATTGTCTTGGTACATCTATTATTACTAAATTTAAATTTTATATATTTTGTTTTTAATTACTAAGCCTAAATCCTTTAACTTCTAGTATCTCCTATTAAGATTTGTGCTTATTATTTATTTTGTCACATGCCTTATCGGCCAAAATAATGTAATTTGCAAACAACATGAACCATAGTAATGCGTCTTGGATATCAAGTGAGTTCATCCATAATTAGTATAGAAAAATATGGACTTAGAGATGATCCTTGATGTAATTATATTTTTATAGGAATTGCCTTAGTTAATCTATCTACCGTCATCACTCTTGTCATTACATCCACATACATGTTGTTAATTATTTCAATATATATTATCTTCTTTTCTAAAATTATCCATATAATTCTCTCAATACACTTAATAGGATAAAGGCTTGGTTATTGTTGTTGTACTTTAGCTTTTTTTAGGTCAATGAATACTATGTGGAAGTTCTGCTTCTTTTTTCGATATTTTTCAATTAGTTGTTGGAGAAAATATATAGTTTCTACCATTGACCTTTCAGTTATAAATCCAAATTGATTTTCGATATAAAATGTCTTATTTGAATATCTCATTTTTTTTTCCATCGCTTGATGGATCTAATACCCCTCTCTATTTCTCCCTCATTTTTAGCTTAGGAAGATAATTGTTTATTATTTGGAAAAGAGGTGTACTAGGGATGGGGTATATATCTCTTGGATTACCTTTTGGATTTATTAGCTACCTCTAGTCGGTTATGGTATATACTACATTTTTTAACAGTTGTGAGATGTTGGTAAGAAGATTCTAGAATATACTTTGCTTATGCTCTTAATTTGGCATGACTAATTATTTATTCTTTTTCTAGGATTCAGTTTTTCTACTACTGTATTGTGTTTCAATGACTCTTTCATATTTAAGTTGCTGTAGTAATACCTTTTGAAAATTATTTTTGGTGATGTTCATTTATGTTGATTAGATGAGTGGAAAAACTTTTTGGAACGCATCGGAAGAAAGGAAGACACTGATGATTCTGAGCTTCTTGAGAGTGAAAATGATAAACTGGAACTCCGCTTCTGGGCTTCTTATCGTGGACAAACCTTAGCAAGAACTGGTATGGTGGAATTCTAACTTTTACCTATATAATCATCTTTCACTGAACTTGTTTACTTTCAAAAAATGACTATAGAATAAATTGAACTAGAAAGATAAAATATCAAAGTATAATAATTATTTTTAGTTCATCTTTATGCATGCTGAAGCATTCCAACTGCCGCCATAGTATGATACTCATCAACACAGTTTTTTTTTCTTTTCTTCTTAACTTCCTTACTCATCAACACATTTGACATAGAAGAGATTACTAATGTGGATCTTCTTTGAGCTTCTGTAATTTACTTGTGCCATAACTTTTGACCATGCTAGCTAATACGGATTGAGATTTTAAACCATTGGTCTATTTAAGTTGAGTGTATATTTTAGTTTACAATGTCACATCTAGAGTACTTGATGATGCCTGATCTTTGGGAATTTACCACTACAGTTTGCATAATGTGGAATTGAATGTGCATTGGAAGACTTATTGTTGTCCATTATGATGTCTTAGCAGATATTATGTAACAATCAGTACTGAATGGTATGCCTTAGTTCATCAATTAAATGCTTAAAATTATCCAAGAAAGATGTTATACGTAAGTAGTATGCTTATATATTGTTGTTGCACCAGATCAGTACTGGCTAGCATGGTCCTTACTCATTATATTTTAGAATTCACACTGACATTTTATATTGCACGTTGGTATGAATTCATATACATATTGCAAAGTTCGCTTTGTGGTGCTATAAGGTTCACTAGCCAATTCCTTAGGCTATTTGGTATACGTATATATCACTGGAGAATTTATTGGCTTATTGTGTGGTTATATTGGTTACTTTAGTTGAAATGTTTTTTTGATTTGACTTCTGTTAAAATTTGCAGTTCGTGGGATGATGTACTATAGAAAAGCTCTCATGCTTCAAAGTTATTTGGAGAGGACCTCTGAAGGTTGTTCCTTGTCAGTTATACCTTTAGTTTTGTTCCACAACCTAGTCTACCTTTTATATCCTTGTATTTGCAGACGGTACTATTCCTGGAACTGCTAATGCAATGGATCTTGCTGAGGGGTTTGATCTCTCTCCACAAGCACGGGCACTGGCAGATCTTAAGTTCACTTATGTTGTAACTTGTCAAATCTATGGGAAACAAAAAGGAGAAGGAAAGCCAGAAGCTAAGGACATTGCAATGCTGATGCAACGGTGTGTATGTTTTCATTTTTATATTATACATTTTTACACCATTCTTTTGGTTTTAGAAAGATGGGAGAAACCATGTGTAAGGTCATTATTCATTGTGTTTCTCTTTAGAAAATATCTGGGAAAAGTGAAAAAGCCTAGAGGTATATTTTTTATGCTTCCATTCCTTTCAAAGAAGTAAAATAATGCTGAAAACTCTACTGAATCTAGCAACACTACTATTTGGTCTGCTACTTGTATCAGTAGGTAAATTGCCATTCATAACATAATCCTATGTATGTAATAATTTTTGAATAGTTGCTTATGATGTATATACATGCCCAATTGATGGAGTTTAGAATTTTTTATTATGTTCAGAATTTTTCTGGTAAACTGTTGCATGTGGTTGCTTATCTTTCTTGGTCGTCAATCTTATGCTTTGTATGCTTCCAGGAACGAAGCCCTTAGAGTTGCTTTTATTGATGAGGTTGAGACCGTGAAGGATGGTAAACCTCACACAAAATATTATTCAAAACTTGTTAAAGCTGACATCCATGGAAAGGATAAGGTTATATTTGGTGCATTTTCATTTTGTTTCAAAGCTATACTTCTTTCATTTGTAAAATTCTGTACGTTAACTTTTAACAGACCTATTTGCTTGTTTAATCTTCCATATCTTTTTCATTAGCTTAACATTTTGTTATGACTATCTTTACTTCTATTAAATTAGGTGGCACGTTATTAAGGTTTATCAAATTAGATGCCATGTATTCTTAAGATTTAGTGAAAAAAGAGGTGTTACGCTTCTATACACTTTTTATACGTGTACTTTTTGTACACATGCAGACTGTCTGATTGTGCATAGACCTTTTTTGATCATAGACCTTTGTCAATCATGCAAATGTTTCTCACTGAAAATCTACATGCCTTGGTATGATACGACCTTTAAGTCAAGAAGAATTTAAAATGTTTTTTTATAGCTTGTATTGGCACAATGCATATTAAAAATGTACCACTCTAGTTAGGTTAAAATTTTTGGCTTACTCTAATCTCGCTCATCAGTATGTAACTTTCTCTTCCTTTACTTCTACTTTTTCCCTTCTTCCCTTCATCTCCAATTCGTCACCATATAATGTGTCAACACTTTGGTCAAAGACAAGGCTGCACCATTTTGGTCAAAGTTTTTGACATTATGTTGGAAGGTCACATCCCAAACTCGACGTTATTTTTATTTTTATTTTAATCATTGGTCATGTCCAAGGAGGGGGAAAATGGGGAAGATGGTATTGAAATTCTTATGATAATTTGATGAATTCACATCATTGTTAAGTCAAATCAGAAATATCATGTGACATCCAAACTCAAAATATTAGAAAATTATTCCTAGGACAAGCAATTTTAGAGGACTTTTGGGTATGATATTTGTTATGAAATCAGAAAATATAGGAAAAAATTATGAAGTTGCGAGATTATAAGGTCTTGAAGTGTTGGATCTTGTAAGATGCAGTAAAAAAAATTTATGAATCATCCTTTCATCGGATTCTGAATCACTATTCATTTGCTTGTCTTCGATGGGAGCTTGTAAGATGTAGTAAAAATTAATGAGCCATCCTATGTACTAAGTTAAATTTATAATCTAGTACTAGAATGTTTCAATTTTTTGAACAATTAAATTTGTTAATTTAGCATTGTTGCCATTTTATAATTTTTCGGGGGAGCTATTGCCTCATTTTAATCATCATGTAGTGCTTAAATGTTTTTCTGCGAATTCATTCCCTTCCCTGTGTAAGCTTGCCAAGTTTGGGCTACTAACTATTTTGAACCCCATTGATCAATGACGAACTTATGTTGTTTTATTTCAGGAAATATATTCTATTAAGCTTCCTGGGAATCCCAAGCTTGGTGAAGGTAAACCAGAAAATCAAAACCATGCAGTAATATTTACTAGAGGAAATGCTGTTCAGACTATTGATATGAATCAAGTAAGTTGAGTGTCATTGCTTGTTTTATTCCTACTCATGTTACTCTTTATGGCTTTGCATTTAATATTTTATGTTTTCTTTGCATTCAATAAATTTTGTTTTCTTTTGACATTTTTCAATTGATTAGAAGACATTCATTAGTTTAATGTATTGATCTTTTCTATACTTGATTTATGTCTTATAAAAATTAACTAAAGGGAACGTTCTGTTTCCTAACTTTTTTTCTTCTCATATTTCCAGTGTATGTAACCAACAAATGCTTGAGTGTTGCACCATGATCTTAATTACTAGGGATGACAATTTCCTGGATCCAATATCCGACCCGAATGGAGGAGGATATAGAGAGACTATTAATATCCAATATGCCACCTGAATATCCGATTAAATAATATATATATATATATATATATATATTATAAATATATATATATATATATATATATATATATATATATTAACATGATATTAATTCTAATATGTTTTTGTTGAATGATAATAGTTGAATAGAAATAAAAAAATTTATTAGTATAGAAAATATCAGATCCTTTAATGGGTATGGGTAGGGAGATATGAAATCCGATCCGAACCCGACCTATTAATTACATTGTTATTATTTTATGAATTCATTTTGAAATTCGATACATCTCTTTGAATGATTTGAGGCACATTAGAAGTCCTGTGAAAATGTTGTGAAATGTGTGATTAACCAACTTATCCAAATTGTTGAGCTAGCCAATTGTTTCCTATTAGAGTTTGCATCTAAGCAACAAATTTCATTTGGTGGGGCAAATCAAGTTATTGATAACAACTTATGTGGACCATGCTATGTTAGGCAATAGAGGAAACTGCTGAGATATTTTTCCTCTCTGCCATTGCCTTAAGACATTTTGCTCATGGGCAGAAGTGTAGATTGCCTATCCCATCACTACTGGGCGGATCAACTTGCAGCCTTTTTGTGTTTAGACAATTTCTTTTCCATTGATCTCCATCGGGGCATGTTGAAGAGATTATAGCAAGAGAAATGTTGACAATATTTTTTTTCCTTTTAATTATTAAAGTTAGAGCATGAGCATTGGTGAATTCAAAAAGAGTTTAATTAGATATTTATAATTTTATTAAACCTTATCAATTTATCTACTCTCGACTAATATAATTATAATATCATAAATAATCTTTGTAATTCAAGTTAGTAACTTATTAGTTATGAATTTATAATTAAATTATCACAATTTATTTATTAAATTTTATAGTTAACTAAGTTTTACATTAAATAACTATAGTGTAATTATTGGCAAGGATTGAGGTTTCGTGCCGTGCCACCTGGTACGGGCGAAAAATACTGTTTCGCTCGGGCACCGAAATCGGCACAGTGCGCTGATAGTTTTTACGTGCGACAGCGGCGACGACGAGTAGGAGCGAGGCAAGGTACGCAAAACGCAGCGCAAGCGAGGTTGGAGGCGTCGCGAGACTGCTTCGTTGTCGCCGGAGGTGTCGCCGGACGCCTCCAGCTTTGCCGGAAGGGCCGTCGGACGGCCCTGGACCCGCAGGACGCCCTCGTGGGCTCGCGGCTCCTCCGCCTCCGCCGGTAGGGCAAAACACAGCGTAGGCGACGACGAAGACGTCGCGGGATTGCTCCGGCTTCGTCGGAATCGCCGTCAGATTTTGCTGGACCCGCACGCAGGCTCGCGCTCCTCTGCCTCCGCCTCCGCCTCCGCCTCTGCAAGTGGGCAACGGGAAAAAAAAATTAAAATTCAACATTTTCCACTTTAAATACAAATTAAATAAGAAAAATAATAAAATTATTTATTTAAATCTAACATTTCCCTAAATAAATATTATCACAATAAAATATATAAAATTATATTTAAAATTAAAAAAATTAAATAAGTTTTATTAATTAATTTTTTGAATTTTAAAATATTTTTTAAAAATTCTAAAAAATTTAAAAAATCTAAAAAAATTGTAACAATTCAATTTTATATTTTGATAATTTTTATTATTTTTTAATTTTACTGTTTTAGTAATTAATTAATATTATAATATTTTTTATCATTAATTTAATAATTATTATATATTAAGTAGTATTTTAGTTAATTTATATACTTATTAGTTATTATAGCATATTATAATATTTCAATTTTAATTCGAATATTAATAGATCAATTTTATTTAAAAAAATTATTTAATTATTTTTTTCTAAAATATTAAGTTTTCAATAATTTAGAAGTTATATAAAATCAATATACAATTTATTTTTAAATTATACATAATAAATATATTTATCTAATAATTAATATATATAAATAAAAAAATACCGAAACTATACCGACACGACATGATACGATATCGAAACCATATCGTTCCGGTCTGGGACCGAAACATCGGCATGGGTCTAGATTTTAAACCTTGATTATTGGATTTATATAATTGTAACTATTACGTGTAAAATAACAAATATAATTTAACTATATATTCATAATTTAAAAAAATATAATTTAACTATATATCCAACTCGAGATGAAAAAGAAGTTTTTAATTAACTATATATTCATTTTTTCTATAGAATATAAAACAAAATAATATAGTACCAAAACTTGTATAAGAAAGAAAAATGTTCAATGAATAAATTCAAATTCGAAATGAAAGACATTGAGGATGTTTGAATGACTCTTAAGTATTGATAAAACCAATTATAACTTCATAGTTCATCTATACTTACACATTTAAGACCAAGGAAAAACACAAAATGAGCACACTACGGCTTGATAGGAATTTAATTTGATAAAGAGATCAAGAGAGCCAAATTAATTAAATTATTAAATTACTATTAACTAAATTTTAAATTAAATATTTGTATCATAATTATTTAATTTATATAATTGGAACTATTACTTATAAAGTAAATATAATTATGTTGTATAATTTATATAACTATGTGTATAACTTACATAATTTACTTACACAATTTATAATAAGTCTACATGAGTCTAAATGGATCCCGATTTGAACCCACGTGAACGTGATCGTGATCATGATCATAATCATAATGACTACTCTATGGGTTTCATCAAAACCTCTCTCAACTTTGACCCAATCTTGAAAATCTAATTTCTTGGCTTGGTCCAAGTTAATTTGCTTTCTTGGATTGGCAATATGAGGAGTGTATTACATGGGACAAGTGGACTAGAGGGGAAGGACAGATGAGAAAATCACGAGGGTCAATAGCATCTGTGATGTGAGCTAATTCGATGACCCAGTCCAAGTGGTCTTGGTGAGTAGTGTATTGAGGGAATTGTGCAGATTCAGAGAACTAGATGGATCATGCATATTGGGATGGATAAGATGGATCAAACACTTTAAACGGATCAGTCTACTAGATATGGATTAAGCATGTTGAGTTGGACGGTATAATTGAAAGGATTAAACAGGCCTATACAACCAAATATAGAACGAACGATTCTACATTTCAAACCATTCCATTAATATAACACAAAAAAAGAGAGGAAATATATAATTCCGCTTATCAGCCCATTTATTTTCCATTTTGATTTCAATTTCGTCTGATCCATTCCATCCTTTCGAAATGTAGATTAAGTAGGATTCAACAAATTGTGGATTATGAAGGTGCAATTCGTAAGAGGATCTTTTGGAGTTAAATATAAGGGCATAAAAGCATTTCTCTGTGTTGTCTTTAGATTAATTTCGTTCTCAAATTTAGTCTAATTCCTTAGTTATGGTTTGTTTACTTGGGAGAGTGGATTTAAAAACTAAGGAAAGTTTTCCTTAGAAAAAATTTTCTAATGTTTACTTCGTGAGGAAGGATGGATTAATTTCATTTCTCCTGTTTACTTATTACTAGTAATGGACGGATGGATTCTTAATCCATCCGTGGATCAGTTAAGTCATTTTTCATCACCAAATCGGACGGAACAACTTTCCCTTCCCTCTTCTTCGCGAATAGCATAGCGCGACCATGCGAGGCTGCACTGGATAGTTCTGCTCCTCGGTGATGGATGCAAGTAGAGTCCTCTCTCTGCGATATCGCGCTCCTGCTCGTTGGTGGGGCGCGTCACCAACCAAATGATGAGGATGGCGAGCAGGATGCTTGCCGATCGCTGGGAGCACAGCCACTTGCCGGTCGCTCGCGAGCACAACCACTTGCCGGTCGCTCGCGAGCACGGACGCTCGCCGGTCGCTCGCGAGCACGGACGCTCGCCGGTCGCTCGCGAGCACGATCGCTCGCCGATCGCTCCAAGCACGGCCGCTCACGCTTGCAAGCGCGATCGTGAGCAACCATGAGGGAGCGCGAGCGAGGTGCTGGACCTTCTCTTCTCCAAGTTTCTCTTCCATTTCCCCTTCTTCCCTCCTTTCTTCCTAACAAATTCATTTCTCTTCCCTTCCCTTTCTCTTCCTGATGGATTATTTTCTTTTCCCTTCTCTCCCCGTAGAGATAGTTTTCCGCAGCTGATTCCTTTCCCTCATTCATCCGCCCGTCCGAGTAAACTGACCATTAGAGTGATGGTCCTGTAGGTGAACATTCTTTATGTTGAGGCAATCTATGGTTCAGAGTGACTATGTGTTTTGATATTTGGGCAAAGGGTTTAAGTTAGGTTTACCCTTGTGTATTTGATATGTGTATGTGAGTGTGCAGCTTGACAGGTTTACACATGTTGACTTAGCTGGACGGCTTCAGGTACGGTGAAGGGTGGCATGGAGGCAAGCCGTGGGCTTGTGTGCACCCGAGGGACCATGGATAGCAGGGACGATGAGCCGAGGGGCGCGGACTTCGAGGCATGCGTGAAAGATGACATGGAGGCAAGCTGGAGGCTTGTGTGCGCATCCAAGGGACGGGAGCTAAAGACGAAGAGGACGCGAAGGCAACAGTCGAGGCTGCTGGTGAGGAGTCAGCTGAGTCGTGAGGGTACAAGTGCTGAGGGAATGTACTTGGGGAAATCCTAGGGGTCGAGTGTTGAGAGAATTGTACTCGGGAAGGAAACCTAAGTATGGCAGTCTACTGGCATCTGGGCAGTCGACTGGTAAACCCCACAGTAAGATCAGTCGACTACTGTGGGAGTAGTCGACTGGTAGTGGCTGAAGAAATTCGAACGTTGGCTTATAACGGTCGAATTTGAGTGGGGGCAGTCGACTGCCCTGGGAGCAGTCGACTGGTAGCGTGAGTTTCAGCATTGAGACCTATTTAAAGGGGATCGGGTTTGGCTGAGAACTCTTGACGAAATGAGCTTGGTTAGAGCTCATTAGTAGTCTTTGTGCTCAGATTGTGTGTCCGAGTTTGTGGCGAGGTTTCTCCACCCACTAGGAGCTACACGAGCTAGCCGGAGGGCGTCCGGGGAGTGATCCGCCGAAGGATCGAGGGATCGTCCACCTCACGGACTGTCGTGGAGTAGGAGCTTCATCTCCGAACCACGTAAACGGTAACGCGTTAGCATTGTTTTGTTTGTATTTGTTTATTCCGCTTGCGCTTAAATGGAGGACCAAATGAGGGTGAGGCTTTGATTGACATCTTCTTCGGTACTAAATCTTTCATTTCTTCTCAACATGGGGCTGCTGAGGAGATTATTTCTTTACAATGGTGGAGGAAGACGCCAATGAAGGGTACAACACAAATTTGAGGTGATGATGAGATTTCTCTATTACTATATAATGCAAACACTATTGAGATTTGTGTGCCTCACCTAGAATCTCATTGGATCATATGGCTCATTAATAATCTGGTGGGAATGAGGCAAACCTCTGAAACTGAAACTCGCATGCTTGTATAAATGAGGCAAGGGGGCAGGAATATTTATTGGTTTTTGTTGTTCTGGTCTCATGAAGGTTCGGGTAAACTAGGCTTATCGATACTAGAATTATTGAAATATTTTTAAACCTCAACTTTAACGTAAAGTGATACGGATTTGGTTTACTTAACCAATTTTTGTTTAAACGGGACTATTTTATTTGCACCAATATCATTGGTTGCACATATGATTATTTCTTTTGATGTATATTATTGCTATATAAATATATATCCTAATTTATATTTTACCTAAAATACAAATTACTCCCCAAAATAGAATTTTAATTTATTTCCTAGAATAGACCCCTAACTTTGTATATAAGTAGGCCTATTTATTTCCTAGAATAGATCCCTAATTTTGTATATAAATAGGCCTTACATTTGTAATTTTTGTGTATTGAGAATTCTCTTATTGTAACATGGTATTAGAGCCTTAGGTTTCCACCGCCGCTTCTCCTCGCTCTTTTCCTTTTTTTTTTCTTTCGGCGCTTGGCACGATTTCTTTTCTCCCTTCTCTTTCGGCGCTTCACCTCTTCGTGTGAATTGATCGCCAGGATTTGCTTCATCGACTGTCGCCACCTTTGTTCGTGCGAAGGGATTGATCTAGGCTTGGCGCTAGAAGGAAGGATTGAACCGCCTTGACTTGCAGTTCGCCTCCTATCAATCTCTTATTTGTTACAATTTGCTTTCGGCGCCGATCTAGGGCTCTTTATTATTAACGTCCACTATTGCTTCGTCCTTCATTGAGCCTGCTCCCAAGGCCGCCCAATAATTATTGCCGCTGCCAGAACAAGAAGATTCAGAGCTGTTTCTCGTCGCAAACAGTCTGTGATTGCTTCCTTTATCACCCTCAACGCAGATACTTCCTGAAGCTGTCTTCTTCTGCTTATCCACTCGATCGCAGAAGGGCGACTTCCTCCCAGAGCTTGGCTCCTGCCCTGTTGTTGTGTTTTCTCGTGTCCTGCTTCGTTGCTGTTGGCATATGCACCATAGTTGTGCTCTCTTCTGTTGAAGTGTTTATGCTTGTCTTGTTGCTGCGTTTTGTCTTTCGACACAAGCTTCAGATCTGGTGTTGTTCTTCTTCCCTTTCTGATCGCCTCCCTATTTGTAAAGTAAGTTGTTGCCGTGTTTGGTTTGAATCTTCCTTTCGATTCTTTTTTTATTTCATTTCTATGGCTGAAAATAAGACTTCCATTATAACGGATGTGGTGCCTATAATGTCTAAGATCACGGACTATAAGTTAAATGGTTCAAACTTTTTGGATTGGAGTAAGACCGTTCGTCTTATCTACGGAGTATTGATAAAGATAATCATTTGACCGATGACCCTCTTCAAGATGATTTGAAGCAGACATGACTTAGAGAGGATACTCGCTTGTTTCTTCGGATTCGGAATTGTAATGATAATGAGGTAATTGGATTAATCAATCACTGTGAATTTGTTAAAGAATTGATGAATTATCTAGAATTTCTGTATTCTGGAAAAGGGAATCTCACCCGCATATATGAGGTTTGCAAAGCTTTTTACCGTGTGGAAAAATAAGATTAGCATCTGATTAATTATTTTATGGCTTTTAAAAAAACATGAAGAGCTTAATATGTTGTTGCCCTTTAGCCCTGATGTAAAGGCTTAACAACGCCAACGGGAGCAGATAACTGTCATGAGCTTCCTTGCTGGCTTATCTCCTGACTTCGAGCCCGCTACAAGATGTGTTTAACCGCATTCTCCGTACAGAAAATACCACATTTGTTCCACTTAGTGGTGCTTTGGTAAGTCACAATACTAATTATGTGCAAAAAAAAAATCAACTATTCACAGTGGAAACAAAGGAGTCTCACAAGATTTTGAAACTCGAACGTCAAATTCTAGTGGTATTATATGCAACTATTGTCGTAAGTCGGGTCATACAAAGTTTGAGTGTAGAAAATTTCAGTACAACAATTAGCAAAAACACCTGGCTCATATTGCATCTGCTAATGATACCCCTGATAAATCAGTTCTTATCTCTATAGATGAATTTGCCAAGTTCTCTCAATATCAGGAATCACTTAAGTTTTCATCTTCCTCTATTACTGTTATTGTTGATTCAGGTAATCACAACACATGTCTTATTTCGTCATCCTCTAAGTGGGTCATTGTTCTGGTGCCATGGATCATATGATAGGTAATTCTAGTCTCTTTTCTACTTTTTCACACAAATCTAACACTCCTATCGTTACTTTGGCTGATAGATCTTCATCTTGTGTTCGTGGGTCTGGCACTATCAATCCTACTCCTTTGCTTTCCTTATCCTCTGTCTTACATTTACCTAATTTATTTTTAATTTTTCTCTGTTAGTCAATTAACTCGTAATCTTAACTGTTGCATCTCATTTATATCATCAACTATTTTGAAAAATATATACCGTCTCTTCCTCTCATATCCCTCGGCAGACTTCTTCAACTCGGCAGAATTCTTCAACAAAATTCTTCATGGTATTAGAGCCATCAACCATCTCTTTTTCCCATTGAATCTATTTGTCACAAAGGCTATTTCCGGCATCGTAAGCGTCAACCATCTCTTTCTTCTACCACAACAAACTCTCGGCGACCATGTCTTGTTCTCGCCATGTCAATCCCTAATGTTCGGAGTCGAAGGCTCGTATGTCATTGGCCACAAACTCAACGATCTGAATTATCTCCAATGGTCGCAGTTCGTAAAGATGTATATTTGCGGCAATGGGAAAGAGGATTTCCTGACCAACGCCTTTGTTGCACCTTCATCTGAACACCCAAAATACAAAATCTTGAACGCATATCATCACATGGTGATGCCTTAGTTGATAAATTCGATGACCTTCAAATTGAATCTTCACAACCTTAGATAAGGTGAGATATCTGTTATACAATATTTCAACTCTCTTTCTCGCCTTTGGCAGCAATTTAACATCCTTGATGTTCCCAATGAGCCTGTAAGATCGATGCCGAACTCCATTGGAAAATCAATGAGCAGAGGAAGACATTTAAGTTCTTGTTAGGGTTAAACTCATTGGACAACGTATGCTTGTGCATGCTTAGCTATAAGCCATTGCCGTTGAAATTCGCCATGACGAAAGCCGACAGAAGATTATGCTTGGGCCGACTACTGCTGCTGAAGCTTTGCACTTGTGACTCGTCGATTCCAGCATCGACTCAACGATGATAGTTGCGAGCCTGGACAGAATGATGGAGACAACCAGCCGTGATGTGGTCATCCTTGGTGCGACCATTGTTGCAAAGTTGCACATACCAAAGATAAATGTTGGGTGATTCACTAGAAACCACACGACTGGAAGCCCAAGTCGGAGCGTGACCCGCGACCTCACGTTGCTAATAATTAGCCACTGGCAGCCAACCCCTTCACGCCCAATCTGAAATTTCATCCCATTCAGACCTAAAAAAGCCTACTACTGCCTCAGCCCTTCCGGAGCCCACTAGTTATTTAACCTACAATGAAGGTATTTTCCCTAGTACCTTTAATATAAATAGGTCTCTCAGACAATGGATTATTGACTCGGGCGCATTTGATCATATGACGGGCGATATATCCCTCTATAATTGTGTTTCATGTTGAGACAATTCCACTATTCGTGTTGCAAATCAGTCTATCGCTAAAATAATGACATTGGTTCTATAACAATAACGCCAAACGTATACTTGAAAACAATCCTTCATGTTCCTACATTGGATTGCAATTTATTATCCATAGGAAAGCTGACTCATGATTTAAAGTGTCTTGCTAAATTTTCTCCTAAATTGTGTTAATTTCTAGATATAGAAATGGGGATGACAATTGGCAGTGCTAAATCGTGCTCCGAACTATATTATTCATGGGACTTGTCTCACTGCGGAATTTATCTAGCTACCGCTCTACCTTGTCCAACAATAAACATGCCAAAATCATGTTATGACACTATTGTCTTGGTCATCCAAACTTTACTTATCTTGCAAAATTCATTCCAAACTTATTTTTAGTGAAAATGTCGGTTCCTTTTAGTGTGAGTTCTGTCAACTTGCTAAACATACACGAGTGTCCTTTCCAAGCTTATATTACAAACCATCTAAACCCTTTTCCCTCATTCATACGTTTGGTGATTGTCCCATGTTAAAACTCTTACATGAAATTGGTTCGTTTCATTTGTTGATCATCATACTCGCCTGACTTTGTTTTTCTAATGAAAGATAAATCTACAACAGTTCTATACTATGATTCAAACTCAGTTTGATATATCTATTCAGACACTCAAAATAGAGAATGCAAGGAATAATTTGCATCAAATCTTGGCGCTTTTCTATCTCAAGAGGCATCATCCACCTCAATTCCTGCGTTGACACTCCTTAACAAAATGGGATTGTCGAACACAAAACAAAGATCTTCTCGGGGTAGCTCGCTCCAATGTACCAAATTTGTTTTGGAGTGATATTGTCTCCACAACCATCTATTTCGTCAATCGAATGCCCTCTCAAGTTTTTAATTTTCATAGTTCAGTTCAACTTTTCCTAAATCATACCCCCACACTAAGTAATCTCTCAAAACATTTTTGCAACAGTATTTGGCTGTACATCGTTTGTTTACATCCACCAACACAATCTAGTAAACTTGATCCAAGATCCACCAAATGCATTTTCCTCGTCTACTCACCATTCCAAAAGACTATAATTGCTACTCACTTGTCACCACGAAACCCTACAATACCATGGATGTCACTTTCGTTGAAAAACAACCATACTATAGTTCTGATTTTAGGGGGAGAATCTGAGTGAATATCATCATCCATCACACTATTCTTTACCCGATCTCAACAATGGTATCACATCCTAACCCGTCACCTGCATCACCTCCTCCCACAGAGAAGCAATATTGTGTATACACAAGACGAATGATACATGCAACACCCGTTCAAGAGTTAGAATCAGATCCAACTCCTATAGACATTTACTCAGGTATGATACTCAATCATGGTCTACTTCACTTGTGGATAATAACCTTGACATTCCAATTGCTTTAAGGGAATTAGATCCTGCACGATGCATCCCATCTCTAACTTTATTTCTTATGAAGGATTGCCACCAAATTATTTGGTGTGTGTCGCCGCCTTTGATAATATTCAGGCTCCAACCACCATTGATGAATCTCTCAAACACCTTGAATGGAGAAAAGCCATTGCTAAGGAAGTAAAGCCCTAAAAAAGAATGGTACATGGTCTCTTTAAGGGAAAGAAAGCAATTGAGGCCTTTGATAATATTTAAGTTCTAACCACATTGATGAAGCTCTTAAACACTTTGAATGGAGAAAAGCCATTGATAAGGAAGTAAAAGCCCTACAAAATAATGATACATGGTCCCTTTGTGAACTACCAAAGGGATAGAAAGCAATTGAGTGCAAATGAATTTTTAAAGTCAACACATAGCCGATGGAACAGTTGAAAGACTAAAGGCACGTCTTGTAGCCAAGGGATTCTCACAATCTTATGAATTGATTACCATGAAACCTTTGCTTCTGTGGCCAAGCTCAACACTATCAAAATCTTATTCTCTCTAGTTGCAAACAAGGACTGGCATTTACACTGGACATCAAAAAAGCTTTTCTAAATGGTAACTTGGAAGAAGTTTACATGGAAATTTCCCCTCGGTCTTAACACTCATAGCAACAAGGTATGGAAGCTTCACAAGTCATTATATGGTCTTAACTCTTAAGCAATCTCCCAGGGCATGGTTTGACAAGCTTGCTACTTCTGTGACAAAGCATAGATACACTCAGTAAGCAAATCATACCTTATATGTGAAAATCTCTCCCGAAAGGCAGATCACCATTCTTATTATCTATGTTGATGTTATCATCATCACCGGTGAAAATGAGAAAGAAATCGCAAATCTAAAGGGCTCCTTTCTCAGGAATTTGATATAAAAGATCTCTGGAATCCAAAATTCTTCCTTGGTATGGAACTGACTCGATCTAAAGTCTAAACACTGAATATTCCTATTACAACGGAAATACATGTTGGACCTACTAAAAAAAATAGGCATGCTTGCATGCAAACCTGTGGATATTTCAATGCATGCTTCCAACAAAATTGGCTCTGGAAAGGACATGCACTAGTAGATAGGAGGACTTGTAGGATGCCTCATCTATCTATCTGACACACGGCCTGATATTGGGTTTCCCATGAGTGTGGTAAGCCAATATATGAAGAGTTCTATAGAAAAACACATGAACGGTCTCTATAGAATCCTGGGATACCTCAAGAGTACCCTAGGAAAAGGGTTACTATTTCGGAAGAATAAAGATCGAGGTATACATGTGTACTCAGATAGCTGGAGATCTTACATATAGACGATTGACCTCGGGCTATTGTACGTATGTCTGCGGTAATTTGGTAATATGGAGGAGTAAAAAGTAGTGGTTGTAGTGGAATTTAGAGTTTTTGCACTTAGAATTTATGAAGGAATATCGATTTGCAAACTTCTAAAAGAACTCAGAAACACAGAAATTGTTCACCATGACAGAACTAAACACAGAAAAAAACAGACACTTCATTTCAATAAACATGGCAAAAGGAGCGATGGAACTCTCGTATATTCCTTCATGACATCAAATCACAGACATACTTACAAAAGCTCTCCCAAGGATCAACTTTGAAGAACTATGTAACAAGTCAGGCATGTATAATATGTATAACCCAACTTGAGGGGGAGTGTAGAATATATTGTAAATATGGATAATTTAATTTAGGCAGATCAGATTTTATTGATTTGATTTAATTGTATTTCATTCCATAAATAAGTAGCGAAGAAGTGTATAAATAAGATCCTCATGTAAAGATTTATATCATCAAGTATTTTGAGAAATATAATACCAGCTCTTCCTCTCATATCCCTCGGCAGAATTCTTCAACTCTTGGCAGAATTTTTCATGGTAGAATTCTTCAACAGAATTCTTCACATCCTAATATGATGCATAGGTGATCTAGCCTCACTAGTATGCAGGTAGCATAATGCTTGGACCAACATGTGGCTCTGATGACATAAAAAAAAGCTGCTTCTATTTTTTTATTGTTTCATTTTGCTTTTATCTTGTGTATTAAGCTAGCCATTAATTTTTTCAGACATGTGCCCCATATCTGAGTGATATTTCTGAACCATGATACTAATGTTTGGAACATTTCAATTTAAGACTATGTTCACTTGATGTTTTCTTGTAAGTTGAGGCTAGTGATACTACTTTTAACATATTTTTATGTGTTTTTGCATTGCCTTAGCTCTTCTATATGGATATGGATCTTATATATGCATATGCTTCCTGATTTTTTTTGCTCATATATGCATATGCTTCCTGATTTTTTTTTTTTTTGCTCATATATGCATTTCCTTATAGTACAGATCTTCATTATCATTTGATGCATTGTTCGTTTTCTTTTTCAAAGGATAACTATTTTGAAGAAGCTTTGAAGATGAGGAATCTTCTCGAGGAGTTCCACTCAGTTCATGGAAAACATAAGCCAACTATTTTAGGCGTCCGAGAACATGTCTTCACTGGCAGGTATATTGGTGTTTCTATTGCATGGTATCTTTGCTATACCCTGTTTTGAAAGCCTATTATTTATCTGAACATTTCCATACAGTGTTTCATCTTTGGCGTCATTCATGTCCCACCAAGAAACAAGCTTTGTAACTCTTGGTCAACGAGTTCTTGCTAATCCACTCAAGTAAGTGTTAATTGCTAGAATTTGTTTTTTGCCGATCCTTTTGATAATTTGTAATGTGAAATTTATATTTTGCCTATTATTCTATAGAGTGCGGATGCATTATGGCCATCCAGATGTTTTTGATAGAATTTTCCACATAACCAGAGGTGGTATGAGCAAGGCATCCCGCATTATAAACATCAGTGAAGATATTTATGCAGGTCAAAACTGACTTCCTTCTGTTTATGCTTGTTTCGGTTACCGTGATTTACCTCCCTCGTCTTGGCTTAGGGGCAGGCTGTCGGGGGCGCTGGGGGCGAGCGTAATCGCCTTTTTTGCATCCATTTTATATAATTTATGCCCTCCTTTAGGGCATCTGCAACGGCTCGTTAATCGAGCGTTATAACGCTCGATTAACGAGCCGTCCCCGTTAAAATCATTGTGGGAGCGCGTTAATGCGCTGACGCGGATGAACGCGTTCAGATGCTTGAACGCGTTCATCCGCGTATGACTTGGCATCCTGATCGATCAAGCGATCGATCAAAGATAACCTGGACCGCCTGATCGGTCCAGGTTGCTGATCAATCCCCTGATCGGTGAAGCTGACCGATCAGGGGATTAATTCTCAAAAAAAAATATAAAAAAACATTAATTTTAATAAGATTCAATCTTAAAAACATAATTTTTTTTAAATTATCACTCAAATTAAGTATTTGATTGGGGAATTGATTACGGGTCTCTCCAATCGATTGGGGAGTCTCATAGAATAATAGGGAACAATAATTTTAATCGATTGGGGTTGCCGTAATCGATTAAAAATGACATAACGATCACCCAAATGGCTATAAACGGCTAGTAAACGATCACCAACGATTATTTTAATAAAAAAATCCCTGAATTTGTATTTTATTATTTTACTTTGTGTTAATTTATATGATATCTTTTAATTATATGCAAGTGTTATCCTCCTTTAGTGAAATTATTTCTCTTTGGTTTATATTATTTCATACAGTGAATTAACTATTATTTTCCTAAACTTTAAATAATTTTCTACCAACTATTATCCAAATGTGCCTAACTTGGTACATCTTATTAGTTTATTAAAGTCACATAAGATAACAGGTGAGATGCAACATCGGATGCATTATAACCTGAGGGTATAATTCTATGCACCAGGAGAAATCCTCTCTCAATGACAATTCATTAGAGAATAAAACCCACAACATCACCAAAATGAAATGACACGAGATAAGTGTGCATCACATGGCTGTAAAGTAAATCGGAAATGTTCATTCATTTCTCAAGGTATACGAAGACATAATTCAATGTGTAAAGAACATCTCCTAATATTAAAGGAAAATATTTCAAGAAAAAATATTTTTTATATAAGAAAATACATCATGATGTGAAGAAGTGAAACGCTAAATGGATGAAAAGTAAGAAAAATAAATTTGAAAAAAAAAGGATTTTGAACATTGTTGCGTATCTCTAAGCAACTCTAGATGCTTTTTGAAATCAACTAAGACAAATAACTTGTACTTGTTTGCAAATCTAGAGGCTTATGAATTAATGGAGTAAGCACTTTTTTAAGTGGTAGCAAGAGACTGATCCATATGAATTATAAGCTTTGTAAAAATTCAAGATCAAGATGTGTTATAATTTACATTTCTGCATTAAGGTTTCAATTGAGCATATAGTTAACTTTTAAAATTTATAACACTTGTTAATGATCACACATCTATTTTCAATTTTATTTGGGTGAATAGATCCATGGAGAAGTGAATTATCGGAACTTGTCCATAAAGTATTCGTGTCATCAGATCCATGTTTTGTGGTCTTTTGCTGTTGATAAATAAAGATATAGTGTAACACAATAATAAATTAATAACTGCACATAACATATGCAATATAGGCTTAGTATTTTTTTTTTCACATTTCAGATATAGTAATTTCACATTTTAGATAGAAGTGGAGTTTTCTTAGTATTTTTTCCCCATTTATAGTAGCCACTTATTTACTTCCAGGTTTTCATAACAAATGTCCTTTCACTTTTGAATTATTATATAGAAATTTCACATTTCAGAGTGCAGTTAGTTTTTGGAAATCTATCATACAATTTATTAAACAATTTACTAATTTATAGTAATGTATTATTAGGTGACTTCCAAATAAAAATTGTAGTATATGTGGAGCATGCAAAATTCTGAGTAAATATAAATATCAAGTATGAAAGGTGAAACAACTTAAAAGATTGACATCAATAGATGATAAGTAGATTAACTTGTTTATAATTTAAAATCTTCCCTCTATCTGTGGCCACACAAGATAGCCTACATGTTGTTAAAACCTAGAAAGTTACCATATTATTCAACCATACATCGATCCTGACAGTTTAGTTTATTAAACTCAGTTTACTGATTTAGCATCGTTTTAATTCCTTTTTAGATCAATTGCAGAAACTTATTAATCCATACTTATCTATTCACTCATTTTATTTCATTGACAAGAGATAATTAATGAGGGATCAACAAGAAGAATTACCCACCTCATGTGTATGTCACGGAAAAGAACCCAGAACAATCAATGTTCTGCTTCCATATGAAACTCTAGGAACAAACATAAATACAACTTTCAAAGAGATCATGCTGGACAACAAATACATACAACTTAGTAAGAGATCATGCTGGACATCACTTCTAATAACATAAAGCAACATCAACACAAAGTTGGAAATCTAACACCCTCAAAAAATAGCAAATAGCCCCTAAATAAAACATAAAGAGTCACTAGCACGCTACTGGTACAATATGTAAAAATAAGATGAGAGAACACTAGATCTAAGAGATTAACCAATACTTAAAGGTCAATGGATCCAATCTTGATCCCTATTTAAAGCAAAGGGTCTACTCCAACAAGAAAATCCTAACATTAGCATCAATTGAATCTCAAAACATAATTTAAAGCAAGATACAACTCTTATCCTTATCTCCCTTAAACAACAAAGCTAGAGAGGTTATATGGTGGACAAATGGTCTCAGATCAATCGAATTTGGACAATAATTAAGCATCAAATCTTAAATTTGGTGGGCATTCATGGTTGCAAGCAAGGAATAATGATCAAGCAACCTTACCTATTCTTGATTGGATTTGGTTGACCCCTCAATCGAGAGATCTGATGGATTTGATCGAGGAGTCTGCCAAGACTCTATCTGGAATCAAAGGACAGATGAAACATGATCAAAACCAAAATTAGAAGGAATCCAACAATCGACAAGTGATTGGTGTCATCTGCGACATTGTGAGACGTCACTGACTTTCCCTTGCTGGATGAACAATCACGTCTGATCAGGGTCATGATCCTTCATTGATCTTGAGAAGATGAGGTATGAAAGGAAAAGGAGGAAACGAGAGTGGGAGAGAAGGTTTATGTACTGTGAAAACTGGAGAGAATTTTAAATAAAAGAACTCAGAATTTCCATTATCCACAACCAAAAGCACTACTGAGTTGACCTGATCCAAGGTAAATTTGATTCCTCCTTACACCGACTAAAATAAGTCTAAATAGAACTTGATTTGAACACACTTAACCCATGTCAAACCCTAGTTAGACCTCAATGGATGCTCAAAAACCATTTTATTGGTTTGGTTCTGATTTATTAGTTGGTGAAATTCAAAACTAAATTACAACTAGGGATCAAAATGGAATATGATATATAACTGAAGGTAGGTTACCATTGTTTCTTAAGTCATACGTAACTGAAGGTAGGTTACCATTGTTTCCTAAGTCATACGTAAAGTTCAGACAACCAAAAGATCCTATAGTTGAGGATACATGAACCAATCAACCATATGCCATAATATACAAATTTGTGCTGAAAATAATGTTTTAAGTATTTGTTCTGGACATTATTATATACTGATTTTTCTGTACTTAATTTTTTTCATAATGTATAATCTGTATTTTGTCTACTGTCACAACTGACCGGCTATGTATGATATGTGATTTGAATTAGTAATGCATTTAAGATAAAATTGGTGTACAATATCATTAGAGTAAGTGCCAAGAAAGTGTAACTCTGTTATTTTTTCAGTGCTACCTGTGTTTGAATGTGTTAATATCATCTATAGGCTTGAGATTAAGCAATTTGCTTTCTTTGAGTCTTTGGCGACATTTACCTAACCAAATTTTTATTGGCTAATTGTAATTTTACATTCTGTTGCAATTTTTTAATACAATAGGTTAGACTTTTAGATGCTTTAAATTGTAACATTGAAGAAATTACAAATGTGGTGGCGCAATGAGTCATTTTGACTTGCTTATGTGTGGGAATAGTTGCTTGAACTTTTTCAACAATATTCATTCGTCATTTAAGTTGATGTGTTGGAATCGTAGTTCTGTGCTAGTTTATGATGTTAGGGTCTCATTCCTCTTTATACTTAGCTTCGGGTGACTCCTTGCTGGCAGGTCAGTCTCAGTATCTTGAGACACTAGTCAGTCTCAGTTTCTAATCATGGTTCAGTTGATTTACATTGTTGAACAATAACAGAAAGATTTTGGCAGGCCATCTTATAAAGTGTCACAGGAAAAAAATTTCACTTTCAATATAGATAACAGAGTTATTGATGTCTGAAAATCTTTTATTATTGAGTATTATTGAGCAAAAGGCACCTACTGTTTAACTATAAGCTATAATTTGTCTCTCTTGGTCTAGTATTCTGTCAAGAGTCCTTGTTTTTGTTTTTAAATGAATGATAGTTGTTCTTTTGCTTCATTCTTCTCCGCATGACCTATAAATAACTGTTAATTGCCATGCTGATTTAGTTTTTCCCTTAAATTTGTTCAACGTAGTTTCATATAAGGTGAAAGGAATATAACTATTGTACTTTAATATAGGTGAAAGATTATACCAATGTCTAGGACTCAAATATAATGCTCAGTGATCAGATATCCATTGTGAGAGTACACTTTTAATTTGTATATAATTATAATTGTTAACTCTTAACACCCCTCAAGATGGGTTCAGTGTCTAGCTTGTTACAAAATATTCCACAAATATGAAGATGCAACACTGACTTGATGGTTGACAAACCTTGACCATGCAATACTTTAGACTAATGCTAGTGACAATCTTGAAGAAGATACATTGATTGAGTTGGTCTAATCTTGAAAAACATCATTTTGAAATTTTGGTGATATGATACCAATTACTTAAGTTGGATAAGTATCAGCAAAGGCTGATCTGAAGTTTTTGAAAAATCTGGTTTCTTTAGAGGATTGACATAGAAGTTTAGAAAAAAAATAGAGATTTAAAGAAATAAGATTGAAATGCACTAGATTTCCTTTAAAAATGGATTAAATCAATTGAAAATTGATCAAATAGAGTGTGTAATTGGGTGGAGTTAGATCTAGTTGATCCATCTTGTACCTTAGTGATCTTGCAATATGAAGGATAAATAATGTTTGTTGCTCGTGGGTCAGTTATTCAACCTTGTTTCCACACACGATCCACCACTCGCTAGACTTGATGCTTCTTTGTTCTCTTTCTTATTCAACACAGAGAGATGTTACTATGTAGCAAGAGAGATCATAGTGGCCTCTCTTGAGTGTTGATCAATATCAGCCCTAAAACTCACCTCGAGTAAAATATTATTCCGATGTAAAGAACTCATGCAATACTACATAATATTTATTTTGACTATCTGTTAGTGCAACTAATAACAATTTTTACAACCATGATCAAACAGAACCTGTAGTTTTCTTCCTTCTCTAGAGGAGGTTTAAACCTTCACAGATGACCTGACAATTTGTGAAGAGTTGCAACAAAAATGATATAGGTTGAGATTCAAGTGAAGAATAATACTTGAAGAGACAAGGGGATGTAAGAAAGGAGTCTCAGTAATGCTCTTACATCTACTTGAGGAAAAAAAATATAAAAAAAAGGATACTAGAATATATGCTACTTGACCTATCTTAGGAAGAGTGTAAAATTTTCTGCCATTGTACTTGTAGACAGAGAGGGAACTAATCTAACCTCTAATTATGTAAACAATATATATCGAAGGTTGTGCGGAAGATGAAAATTTACAATAGAATAAGGGCTTGTCAAATTGAAATTGAAGAGAGAAATATTTGAGGCGATGGCACTAAAAAATAAATGCTCCACATATGTTAGGTTTTTCTTCTATCATTTTCTTTTTCCAAAGGTGTGTGTGTTTTTTTAATTTATTTCTTTTTTTGAGTTTTGTAGGCCCTCTTTTTGTGAGGAAAAGCCTTTTTAAAATCTTACCCATGCGTTGACCAATTTAGTCCTTGGCCTAGTTCTCCAAACAAGATTTGTGTAACCATCAGTTTGGAGAAGAGGAAAGCCATTGATATTAGCGCTAGAGGCTTTATGAGATAATGAGGATATGATTTAAGGGAAGACGAAGAAATCACCAACAAACCTGCCCAAGTGCTTCTTTTTTTATCCTAACTTTATGTGTGAGATAGATGACATTGGGAAGTAGTGACACTAATCCATCTCCTTTGCTTTTAACGCGGATGTTTGTAGCACCTCATCCTATCTTTTTTGCATGATGGGATAGGGATCATGGGAATGTGAGGACGAGGAAGGTTAGTGGTGAAGTGGTGGTGAGTCAGAGCTAGAGCCGGGGATAGTCGATGAAGGTTAGTAAAGAAGTGTTTACTTCGCCAAAGCTAGAGCCAATGATAGGATTGCTAAGTAGGCAACTAGCGGAAGCTATGCTCTTCATTGCAAAATACAATGATTAAAAGATGGATGAGATCTTATTCTTAAGCAGAGTAGTAGCTTTAATTACAAAACAACATGGTGTAAAAGAAGACTAGAGGCACAATAGTTTTGTTGTGATATTTACAGGGACTCATGTGCCATGAGAGTATGACAAGTTTTAATGTAGTTATGCCACAAGTGGTCTAGAATGATCTTAAGTTTCGATGTTTAGGCAAAGGTTCTAAGTTAGGCCTTGTTATATTTGATATATATGCTTAAGTGTGCAGGGACTTGCAGGAACACACATGGAGTGGAGAGCTCGTGGTTTGACGAAGTCGAATGATGACTAGATGATGGGTTCGTGTGAGGTTTGTTGACATCAGAGAAAGATGGTATGGGACATTTGACGGGCTACAGGATGAGGAGCAATGAGGGGGCATTGGAGCAGCTTTAGAGTGATGACCTAGCACGGCTTGGTTGGCAGCTTGATGACTTGAGTTCGTAAGTGATCAAAGAAGGTTGCATAAGGTAGACTGAGGGATCACAGGATGAAGAGCATCAAAGGCACCGATGAAGGTGAATTACGTAGGTGAAGAGGTGAAGGTTGGCTTATGCACATCAGAGGGAGTGAGTAATCTAACAGTAAATTGCCAAGGGGCGAAGTTAAGCTGCGATGACAAGACTCTGGGGAACTATGTGTATTGAGTGATTTGCACAAAATGGGGTGAAGGTTGAACTAAATGTAGGTGGACTCAACCTTAGGTATTAAATTTGATAAATCGAAACCGAAAATTGTGGTAAGCTGGAGTTTGTGCTTTGGATTAGTGGATTGATATGGAATCTGGTTGAATTGACTTATCGGTCGAATCAGGCTGTGGAGCCAGTGGACACAATCTTTCTGTTCATTATCCTACTGATTGAGCAGTTGATTGATAGCATATTAGTTGACTAATGGTAAGTTCCTACTTTCCCACTTGATTGATATTAAAGTGGAAAGAAAAAAGGAGTCATTGTGCAACAATGATCTTTAGAGTTGACGGTTTAGACAATTTACTAGTCAACTAATAGGCAACAAGCAGTAATGAGACGTTGAAGGATTGAACACTGAAAATGGAGGGCTCAATGGAGGTTCTAATGTTAGCAAAAATAAGATTGGGTAGATCTAGTGAGCTTCTCTCTTGTACTCTAAAATTTCTTAAAATCCTTGTAATTTTTTTGTGCTTGTAAGAAGTTTCTCTACCTCTAGTAGTTGACCGAGAAGGAAACAAATAGTTATTTTTTGAGATTGATCTGCTAATGAATAATAGGTTATTAAGGAGTCCCGGGTACTCCGAAACCATGTGAATGCCACATGTTAGTGTTTGGTAAGTGAATTTTACTTTTGCTACTAGCGTCTTGTTTGCACAATTGTAGGTACTGGACGCTATTCAACCCCTTTAGCTAGCGCCTTGGACCTAACAACCAGGAGAATACAAGCTTATGCTGATGCTTTAAGAATGAATTAGTTGAGGAACAAAGAGTATGAAAAGGTTCGGGAGGATCATATTGAGGGGGCATTTCTACATCGAACACATGACCTCACTTTTAGGGATGAAAATCGAGAAACCTAAACCCTAGGATGAAAACATGCTGCATTACCAAGTTAAGAGAATATTTCACCATAGTATTAGCAGAGGACGTTTATGCCTATGTTAAGATTTTCATTCTAATTGACTATTTATGCAACATTAGAACACTTTGATCTCAATCAATCTATTACAAAAAACTGAACTCTTAAGTCATCTCAATCAATCTAGCACAAATTGAACTCTTAAATCACACAAAAATTTAGACGGAATTGATGAAACTAACAGGATAACTATCTCATACATAGAAGCAAATGCAAAATCTGGAGATAAAATAATTTTATTGACTTGACACCTACCAAGCTAGCAAAGAAATTTTGAAAGACAATAACTCTAATTAACCAAATAAATCACTTAATAAACCTACAACATCTTAAATAGGATAACTATTTTTTAATTATAAATATAAATTTAAAGTTAAAATTTATTCTTTGAGTGTCTCTCTCTCTCATTGGGAGCTTGACTATAGCTTAGTTTTAAACATTTTTTCTTAGGTTGTTATTTCCCAGCGTATAGGAAGCAATTTTTTTTATTAACTTTATTCAATAATGTTTCATAATTTTTGTGTACTTTTTAAGTTTGTTTTCTGTTTTACTTGCCTATGGTTGTCGAAGGGGGGAAATGATCATCATGGTCATGTAAGTATGTAACAACCATAGGATGTGAAAGTAGTAATGCCAAGGATGAATCTGGATAAGCAAAACTTACGACAAAATTAACATACGGGGATAGATGCTTGATATTCTGCTAGTAAACTAGTATATCCTCTAATATAAAAATTTAATTATTGTTTAAACAGGCATCCTCCATACCTTCAACACTTTTACCATATTCCCACCACCCTCTCAACAACACCACATTAGTCTAATAACATCGTCATCCCATTATGACCTCATCACTAGATAATTTTGCAATAGTGTTTAAGACCAACATTACATGATAGGCACAGAAATCCATCACACATTAGTATGAACTAAAATAAATTAGTGACAAACATGCCGCGTAACATCAAAAAATCAAATTGTCAAATCACAAAGAAATTTAAACTAAATTAATGAAGTGAAAGATATAATTATCTCACAAAAAACTTATCCCCACATAAAGATTTCACACAGATTGAATGATGGAATGCATCATAAATCAATAAATGGATATTAAATAATTCCAACACAATTTTTATTGCCTCAATCCTCAACAAATTTGAAAATAAATAATCCAAATTGGGAAAACATGTTATACCATAATTGAGAGTACAATTATACTAAAAAAAAGAAAAGGTGGTAATTTCTAAATTACTAAATGATCAATTAAATAGAAAATTTGTTCGCAGATGGACTAATCTCAAATTATTCTCCAAGTTGTTTCCATTTATTGTAGATGCACAAAGTATTCTTGGTCTTGACATTTGCAACCAATTGGATTTTACAATTTGGTTCTGTTAACCTGTTCTAATTGGTCTTGTGTCAAGAATGTGCTTCATTCAGGTTGCAGTTTTGAAAACATTATTTGAGTCTATTAACCTTTTTTTATACGTTTTAGTCCCTTTTATGTGCTTTGGTAGTTATATTATGTTCTTGAAATTTTCTAAAATTTGTATTTCCGTCGACTTGATGGCCTTCAGGTTTTAATTCAACTTTGCGGCAGGGTAATGTCACTCATCATGAGTACATTCAGGTATCATCTATGTTTCTTAATGTTGAAGCTTACTTTGGCTTCTGAGTAATTACATGTGAACAGGTTGGAAAAGGAAGAGATGTTGGTTTGAATCAAATTGCACTTTTTGAGGGGAAGGTTGCTGGAGGCAATGGAGAACAAGTCCTCAGTAGGGATGTTTACAGACTTGGACAGCTCTTTGATTTTTTCCGAATGATGTCTTTCTATGTTACAACAGTGGGATTTTACTTTTGTACAATGGTATGTCCTATACTTCTATGAAACTCAGAGTTATCCTATTATTCCCTCATTTATGTTTAGAAAGCAAGAACTAAAAGATGTCACATTAGTTGACATCAGGAATAGAGAAAAAAAAATCATAGAAGAAGAATATGAGAGAAAAATTGATGATGAACTGGACAATACTTAACTATAGCAAGGGGAGAGGGTGGATAATTTGAAATATAATGATTATGATAATGGACTACCATGAAAATATTGCAATTTCTTAGAGAAAATAACTTCTGGGAAGTTGTCAATAGCACATGGTTAGCGGGAGGATCCCTATTCAAAGAAATTTATATTTCATCTTTGTGATTCATAGTGGTTTCTTTGAGCATTGTTTTTTCTTTTTATTGTTGGAGGTGTAAATAGTACTGGGTAACTGAAGAAAACTTTTGTTAATGTGTTAAAGAATGATTTAATTGATTTGAAGAAACTGGTGATATAAATTTATATAGAGCTTAATAATTATAAGAACATGTACTAGACGCCAACATCTGAGGCAAGCATCACTTGGTATGTGTTTATTGACTTTTGATATATATATATATATATATATTATATATTTTTTTCATGATCTTTACATCTTGACCTGGGTTTGACATTGGTTTGGTCTGGTTTCTCTTAAACTATGGCTTATTTCACCTTAGACTTGAGTTGTCAATGACAATAAATGCTGATATGGGATTTAGAAGACATTATAGAGTAGTTGGAATTTAGCAGTGAGTGGTTGCATTGAGATTGTGACTACAAGACATGCTATTTTCTATAATAGGTGATGTGAGGGACGAGCAAGATTCCTTTCAATGCGATTGCTATACTAAAGGGCATGCATTGCATATTGGATTATAGAGGTAGAAGCAAGTTAAGTTGCCTTGGTAAATTTGACATGGAGAATCAACACATTGAAAATGGTTGGGATATTGGCGAATAAGTGGAATGGTGTCTTGATAAAAGGGGTTAGGGGAGGCTGCGACATCAAATCAAATTCGTGACCTCTCTTCAAGGGTATAGAAATAATAATAAAAAAATTAACCCTAGGAGAGTGCCTGATTTGGCATCATGTAGAAATTCAATGTTAATCAATGTAGGGCTAAACTATATACTCAAATAAGTACATAAGTTTATATATTTACTATGATTTATGTTGGGATTGGAGGACTAGAGCTTGATTTATGTACTAGGTGGCAAAAGACGATTCGCTCTCCCCAGCGCCCCCGCCAACCCGTCCCAGGGCCAACACGGAGGAGGTAAATCACGGGGGCTACTAGCCCGGATGTTGTGGCTAGTGCGTGGGGAGGGCGGGCACATTGACTTTGCCAGGTTTGTACCCCTAGACCTCTTGGTGGCAACACCCACACAGACACTTGATTTATGTACTAGGCTATATGATAGGTTGTTGGTCATGGGGTTAGAACTGACAAGTGAGCTCGCAAGATGGTTGTTGGGTGGTGCATCTTTGTAAGAGTTTGCCGCCTATGCTCTAGTTGTGGTTGTAGTAGCATTAACTATCATAGGGTTGTGGAGCTATTGGCTTTGGCTGGAAATCAAATTTTCCTCCTTGATTCAATTTTTCTTATATAATCGGATCCATTTTCCATACCCTAAACTCCTTGTTAATAGAGATGATTCAACTTTTGTTAGGATGACCTAACAAAAACTTTATCTTTGTGAACATGAATGCATGAAAGTTTGTCGATGCAGGGAAACTTTATCTTCCTCACGTTCTTGTATCTCTCTCTTCTATAGTGTACAAAAGGATGATATGAGTCGGCTCCTTTTCCTTGCTATTCAGTCATACTAAGGGTCTCAGCGGAATATCTTTTGCTGTAATGTTGAAAATATTTTCTTAAAAAATATTGGAGATGTTTCCGTATATCTTTGCAACATTCTTTGGAATCTCTCTCTTAATTATAAGAAGATTTGCATGCAGAGAATCTCTTTTATCTCTCTCTATTTCTCTTTTTTTGTTCATTTTGTTTTCTACTTATGTCTACTTTATGGGTATAATGCCTGGTGATGTGGCAAAATTAAGTTTTTCCAGTATTACATTCTCAATACCATTGAGATCTAATATTTTCCTTTGGCCCTTCATAGTTCTTTTTGTCTTCATTGTTCTAAAGAGCTTACAAGGGACCATTTCATATAGTAGCTACATGTTTTTTTTTTAAAGAAAGTGGCCCAAGTGAACTACCTAAGGAAATAAATTAATGTGTTTTTTTTTGTAGTTTAATTTTTTTATTATTGTATGTGTTAATACTTGTTATCAATTATGATTTTTTTTATTTGTGATTGTAAACTTGGTTTTGGTTTGGTCGATTATGAATGTAATTGTTATATATATATATAGATATTAATCAGTCTTAATTGTTTATATTTCATTTTTCTTTTTTAATATTATTTATGTTCATTTATTCTTCAAGACGTAAACTTTACAATTTCGGCTGTTTAAATAATTAAAAATTGGCTTCTTTAAGGTGAGATTATAGTCCATATGGGATCAGAGGTAGACTATCAAGAGATATCCACTACTATAACTAAGATGAATACCATGTTTCATCTTATTATCTTGCTATGTTTTTGGATGGGATCTACTTTAGTATGATGGGAAAAAATGCATTTTTTTACGTGGAGAATTGGAAAATGTGTTGTACTAGAGTCTTTGCCTGCATTCGACAAGGAACTTGGAAACAATATTTCCAAATTTAAAAAGCATTTTATTTGGTTTAGAACAATTTTTTTGAGCTAGGATTGAAAGGTTTATGAAAAGCATGTGGAAGATGGAACATAATTAAAGCTGTGATCTTAACAGGCAATAAACATTTTACTTGTTTATGTGGTTGATATTCTTATAACAAAAATGCTTCCATAAGGAGCAATGTTTGAAATCTCCAATCATGTTAGACTTTTGAATTTTGATATCATAGGTTTAAAGTATTATTTATGGTAGACTTTCAATCCCCTATTGAAAAGGTATAGTTTCAACATCATAATATGATGACACTTATCGTAGTTTGATATGTATCGTATCGAAGGATGATTATATCAATTTAGATGAGTTGTATTCCTTCCATACCCCTTCCTTTACTTATATACTTGGCATTTTTCAATGTGCTAAAGCATGCCGAGATAGATTCAAATGCGTTTTACTTATTTAATCCTCTATCTCTTAGATTTTCTTCTTTCAAGAAGATTATTTTTGTTAATAATCCACAATTTGATGTCTGTTTGGGTCGATATAAATTTTACTCCTATAATATTCTTTCACTTATCTACTTATACATTTAAAGCTATGAGAAATTTGATAATCACTTAAATTTTTGAAGAAACGTGCTATACAAAAATAATAATCATTACATGAATTTATCTTGATGGATTTTATAGCTTGCCAACACGTTCCGAATGTTGGCACAATCAATGCAGGCGCCACATGAGATTACTTGAGTTGATCAGTGTTTGAGTTAACTTACTGGAACAATGCGTTTCACCCCTTCTGTTAGGTTCCATAGAGATTTCAAACCATTATAAGAAGAACTAATCGGAAAGAAGACAATTAACTTGGAAGTTTGTGATTAAAGAACTTGGAAGCTAAAGTTCTTCCTTGGCATTGAATCTGCTTATGCAAAATAAGGTATTTTTATCTCCCAAAGGAAATATATATTAGAATTCAGAGTAACACTTAGAAATTGGATTGTGATAACAAATCAACCATTAGCATCACACACAATTCAATGCAACATGATCCATGCATATTGAGATTACGAGACATTCCATTAATGAAAAGGTTGATGTTGGATTAATTACTAAATGACATACATGTAGATGTGCTGACAAAGGGTCTATCAACCACTAAGTTTGTAAACATCACTACCAAGTGGGAACGACTGATATTCATCCACAAACTTGAAGGGTAGTGTTGGAGATGTTTGTAGTACTTCCTTCCATAATGTTGGCTCATAACCATGTTTGCTAGAAATATTACTTACCATAATGCTAAAAATATTTCCTGTTACATATCCTAGAATATTATTTGAAAATATCTGTGTTAATATATAGGAAGTTTTGTATGTAGAGAAATATTTTATATTTATCTACCTCTTGCTCTATGTTCTTTTTTTATTTATTTATTAGCATTTCTTTATGTATTTTATGACAATAAATATGGATTGATCCTTGTACATGAGTTAAACGATTAAATAGAAAGCTTTTCTACAAGCCATATATTTGCTAAACTAATTGATCAGCTTATGACTCTTAGTTGACACAGAACATTGTAATGGAGCAACAGGCATAGCAACCGATGGAATATTTTTTTATTTCGTGTCTAGGAATGTCAGTCTTACATTTAACAGCTGAAATGAATTTAGTATTTATTTTCCCTTGCTCTCTTAGTTTTTTCTCTGTTCCTGTCCCACTGCTACCTCTCTCTCTCTCCACTTTTAGCTGAAGTTGTAACAGTGTGCATCTCTCTTTTCTTCACCGCCTAATTTAAGAAACAATACCTAAATCTGTGCTCTCTGCACTGATCTTCTCTTATATCATACAAGGTCTTCAGATCATGAGACTCATCTGGTTGAACAAGAAAGAAAAAAAATGGGACTACATTAAACAAAATGAAAGAATGCAAGTGAAATCTGGATTCACTTTTACCAATTACACCTGCAGTATATGCGTAATCCACACCTCATTTGCGTCACCTGCTATTATGTTGTTGCTTGTTCTATTTTGACATAGATGCATGTATGTTGTTGATGTTGGTATGCATAAGTAGCATTGTTTCCAATTTTTTGTATTTTTCTTTTGTTTCTCTTTCTTTGCACACATTTCATAAATATTCTTGATCATCTTAAATTTTTTTTATGAGGTAGTTAGTCTCATATATAACTAGGGGTGTAATCGAATCAAGCCGACAGTAAGAGGCTCAAGCTCATCATTTTACCTAAGCGAGTCCTCAGCTCGAGTTGATTCGAACTTTAATTCTTTAGCTCGAGTTCGGCTCGTAATGAAATTAAATAGAACGGTTCGAGTTCGGTTTGAAAATGGCCCGTTTAAAATTAAACAAGCTTAGTTCCAACCCGGTTCGAAAATGGCTGTTTAAAAGTTAAACTAGCTTAGTTTGAACTTGGCACACACACACACACACACACACACACACGAGTTTCTTAACGAACACGTTCGCGAGTTTCTTAACCAATACTTTCGCAAGCCTCTAAACGAACATATTCGCGAGCTCAGGAACCAAATATCGTTAAGCTTGTGCATGGCTTGATAATTTTTTGAGCTTGAAATCATGCTCGAGCTCGGCTTGAACGAACTTGAAAGAAATTTATTTCGAACCGAGACCTTAATAGCTCAAGAGCACATTGGCTCATTTACACCCCTGTATATAGTTTTGAAATGGTTTATCTTCCGCAGATGTAATTGCAATTAGAGATTTTTCTCTTCTTTGTTAACCATTTAGTGTCATTGTGTGATTTTCTGCTTTCTAATGTGAACATCTATCTGTGGAGTGTTCTAGAATTTTCATTCTTTTTTGGATCGTTCTTGCATTCCTCTAGCTTAATCATCTTCCATACTTTGCTTTTTTTTTTTTGCAGTTGACTGTGTTGACCGTCTACATATTTCTTTATGGAAGAGCTTATTTGGTTAGTTTCTTTACTTTTTAAAATATCTATTAAATGAGTTTGTAAATGATAAGTATTTAAATTCAAAGAACTCCAGTAGTTTTATAATCTTTGGATGATAAAATTGTTAAACAAAAAATATTGTAATTGAGATTTTATAGAAATTGCACTTTTTACCATATGTTTCCTGAACTTTTTTTATCTTCAACATTTTACGTGGCATATTATTTCATCTTCAGATATTGTCAAATAATGGCTACTATATTAGATTTGCTGTATTTTATCTTTCCTTAGTAATGAAAATATGCAATCTCAATAACATGAATCTAAAAAGCTTAAAGTATGTAATTTTTTGCAATGGTTGTCAAATGATATCAAAACACATGGCATACAACTATATCTGACCTTGCCAAAAAACAACTATATCATAATTTTCTTTTACTGAAAGATTTTTGCAGATTGATTGCATGATGCAATAAGATCATGATTGGAGACGAACACAATAAAGTTGTCTGGTTGTCGGCTGCATTTTTATTAGAGTAATTATGGAGCTATTATGGAACTATTTTTGTTACTTGTGTTTAGTTCAATTTTCTCAAATTAGCATAGTCTAGGCTGAACAGAGTAAATAATAAATGCATAGTGAATTTAAATTTGATTTGACTATTTCCTAGAATTCAATATATGATTAGATTAAAGATTGTTCTTGTTGATAATGAAGATATCTGCATTAGGTGCACTAAGTAAAATATAATCCTAATCAATTTTTAGTTAGAATGGTCATAGATTTGCCCGTTAGTGACAAAAGGTGCCTTAGTATAGTTGGTAACTAAACTATTGTAAGGTAAAATATGATATGCTAGAAGCTTTTTGTCTGATTTTTGAAGACTTGAATTCTTCTTGTTAATGAATCTAGCTTCCACTTGCAATAATCTTTTTGGTTATAACTGGATAGAAAGAAATAGATCTGATGATATTAAAAACAGCTTCCAGAGTAGTCGGCTGAATCAATTCAAAATGATTGAAAATTATTTCTTTCTTACATTATCTTACATCTTGGTGTAATTTTTCATCTTTTAAATATAGTGACCAGATTTTTGTAAGACATTTGACTTTGAGATTCCCAATGAACTTGGAATATCTAATGGTATAAAAATGCCTATTCTCCCAGGAATGCAAGTCCAAATACCGTTCAATCAACTATATATGGTTAGACAAATTATATCTTTTTATTAAATTGGAGCAAAGATGATATCACTCACCCTAAGCGGCCCAATATCGCCGACCCCACGGCTAGATACAGACATGTAAATCATGGAGGCATTTTGCCTTAGCGCAACAACCCTTGCATAGGGGAGGTGAGACACCCAACGAGATATTTTGCATCCGTTGGGAATTGACCTTAAGATCTATTGAGCAAACACCCATATAGGTATTAACTGAGCTAATCCATGGGGGCAATCTTTTTGTTGAATTGATTTAACACATGAAAGAGAGAGGCACTGATATGATCGAGTTCAATCATATATGGAGGTAAAATAAAGTGGTTTGCTTGAGGAATGACTCTTCTGAGTTATCTGCATGAGATCAAATATATGATGTGCCACTTTGAATTTGTTGCAAGGATAAAACAATTCCCACAAAGTTTATGAACTTTTACTACTATTTCTACTATACCATAAACATAGTTTCTTTGATATCGATGGTAGTAGAGATGCACCATCATGGTAGAAATAAGAAAAAGAAGGCTAGAATAATATACACCGCTAGATTCCTAGTTCCTGAAGGTGCTTTGTTTCAATTAGATCGTGTAATTAATATCAATTTCTTTATGAGTTATCATTTTTGGCAAATTCTAATTGGTTTGTGTCAGATTTCACCATATGGAAAGCAGTAAAAATGGCGTTATAACTAGGGAGGAATATTTGAGTCAAACAAGAAATCACCTCTTATATTATTAGAAGAGATGTGACATTTTCTAAACCTTGGAGCATCCATATCAGATTCCCCATCTAAAATATAAAATTTAGAATAAAAAACTATTTTATTTAAATTTAAATATCCATTTTTCACTATCCAATATATCAGCTTCCCTATAATTTACCATATCTTTATTTTTTTATTATTTCTCTCTTCTCTATATTATTATTATTATTATTATTATTATGAGAAAGTACAAGTTCTTGATCAACGATCAAGTGATCCCAAACCCAATGCGAAATTCGTCGATAAATGCCAAAAAAAACCCTAGAGAAAGAAAATAAAAACTCAGAATGCTCTTCCACTGATGGTTGTTGTTCCACGGATGGTTGTCATTCTGTAAAAACCAGAGAAAAAAAGTGTGAGAGGTTTTAAGAAACGAGAGTTAAGCAGTGATGAAGAAACGGGCGTTGAGCAGAGAAGAAGAAACGGCAAATGAGGAAGTGAGAAGTAGAATTAAAAGGGAATATTTTAATATTTAAGGAATTAAATCCATTCTCTAAATTTAGATAAGTATTGTTCATCTAATCTAAATTTAAGGAATGGATAGGGTAGCTGATGTAACAGATTTTTTAATATAAAATGTAAAATTTAGGGTAAAATATTTATTTAGGGAATCTGATGTGGATGAAGGTTTGAAATATTGAGCTCTACAGGAATTTCTATGTTAACCAGAATGGTACAGTTTTAGTTGGCACCATACTGTGCAATGATAGTATTGATATTAATTTTTATATAATCCCATTCTCTTTATAATTGAATGGATAGTAATTTTGATACAATCCCACCTAATTATTAATTAAATAGATATTTTTTATAACTAAATAATCTCATATCTCAATTTATATCTTATTATTGATATGTATACAATAATTATAAAAGTAACATATTTTTATCAAAATTTAATAAATAATTAAAGTTATATATTTAATATATATAATTGCATCATATAACTTAGTTTATATAATTAATTTCTTTTATATAATGTATACTGTAATCAAACATATTCATCAGATTATATAATTATAGCATATAATTAAAATATACAATTTAAATTCACCCAGGTATGCATTCTCCTCTATACTTTTGAGTCTTGCAACATCTTCCTCACCTCTTCTCTGCAATAAGATTACATCTCGTGCTTCATAGATTGAATTATTTTAAATTTGTTATGTCTCTGATCATGCCGACTGAGGTAGCCTTTGACGCTGCTTAGCACATTAAACGAGGGTTATGTTGTTCTAGTACATGCAATATAGGTAATCTACCTTGTCCCATCTAATATAAATTAATTATCAAATTGGTGACTTGTCTTTGCCGAGTGACATATTTTGAAATTTCATCCTTCACTAAACCTAAAATTCTAATTGTATTTAAATCAAATGAAAAAGCTTTTGTTGAAGGATTAGATGAATCAATTAGTAGCAACAACGAATTTCTCAAACATGAATGCAACATGCATATTTCTACCCAAACATTTCATATTGATGTGCTAATGCACAACATATTTAGTACAATATAAACATCATAACAATAATAACAACAACAACAATAACCAAGTCTTATCTCACTAAGTGAGGTCGGCTATATGGATCCTCTTGCGCAATTAGGCTTTATCCCTTAATATATTATGATATATATTTAAATAAATTTTATCCTATTTTATCATTACTAATCAAGTCTTCTTTGGTCTTCGTCTTCTTTATTTAATGTGTTAATTTATCATTGTTTCACATTACCTAATTAGAGCATTTATTGGTAATCTGAGTATATCGTCTCTCGTAGTTTTCCTTCAATAACTATAACTTTGATTTTCTCTCCGATGTTCTCTATCTCTTATCCACCCATCTTTTTATATTTGTACATCTACCTTACCATCCTCAATTCAACTATTATTTTTTACTTATGTACTCGAGTTATAATCCAAAATTTAATTCTATATAAATAGCAGCCTATTCGTTGTTTTATAGATTTTTTTTAAGTATTAAAGGTACCTTACGATCACAAAGAACATCTGATAGTCTCACCCATTATAACCATCCTACTTCTATTATATGTAAAACAATTTTAAAAATGATCCTAAATACTTAAAGCTCTTATGTTGCACGTCATTTCTTATCTTAACATTTGCCTTACTATGCCTAAATTGCCTTTACTCTACTAAGACTAAAATCTTTCACTTCGAATATTTCATATAAGATTCAAGCTTAATACTTACTTTTTCATGTATCTTATCTACTAAAACAATATCTACAAATAACATTACTATGGTAATGTGCTTTTTGGATATGTTTAGGGAGTTCATTCATGATTAGTGAGAAAAAGGAATTATGGTTGTTTTTTGATGTAACGTTGGTGCTCTGATTAGTTTTGATGTGATCAACAAGTTAAGTTAGGTCCTGTTGGTTTTGATCCCTCCGTCAAAGTGTGCAGGAACATAGGAGCGGAGGAAATCGAGCGTAAGAAGTAGTGGACTAGAGGGATTGCATGGGGAAGTGACCGACGGGCTCGGTGCATCCGAGGGATGCGGAAACTGTGGAAGAGTACATCGGTGGAGCGAGAAGGACGTGCGCAATGTCCGAGGGACGAGAAGCCGGAAGGAAGGACGCTCGAGGGTCGAAAGGTCGGAGTCAGGTTCGGGTGAGCCTAACTCTGGTTGGCCAGAAATCACCCAAGAAGACCGAAAGTTACGCTGGAGAGTGGTCAGCGGTTGTTGACCAAAAGACCCACTCTCGGGCGCCCGTAAGCATACGTGCGCTTGGGCTCTCGGGCGCCCTAGCACTAGGCGCCCGAGCACTCGGCACCCCTGTTCATACAGGCGCCCGAGAGGTTGTTTTTAGCCGTTTGCGAACGTTGCTCTTTGGATAACTATCAAGCCACGTGTCAAGCGGCCAAGAGCACTCGGACGCCTTATAAGTGCCACGTCATCAAACAGATAACTCTGACCGGGGCTATAAATAGGCCCCTAGAGCTCAGTTTCAATGATCCATCAATTGCATACAATTCAGTTATTATTTTCCTCTGTCTTGTGTTTCAAAGTCTGTAAAAGGCTTCTCCGTCAGAAGGAGATTTTGATAGTGAGCTTCAGTCGTCTTGGATTAGCGACTACCTAGGTTGCAACCAAGTAAATCTCTAGCCTTTTACTAGTTTAATTAGTTTATGTTTGTTTTAACTGATTATTGCTACTAATCTGATTTCTTCGTGAGACCGCACAAAAGATTAGTTTTCATTTTATAGCGGCAATTCACACCCCCCCCCCCCCCTGCCGGTCCACCTCGACCCGACAAGTGGTATCAGAGCCAGGACGCCACCGAAGGACTAACCGCCAACTGCAGCAAATTTTAAAGAATGGTTGAGGGGGAGCTCGCAGCATGGAAAAGAAAAATGAAGATATTTTTTACTACTGATTACGAATTATTACTAACAATGAAAAATGGTTTTTCAGCTCCAAAAGATAACGAAGGAAAAATCAAGGAACCTGACTCCTGGAACAAAAAGGAGTAAGCTGACGCAATATCAAACGGAAAGGCGGAATTCCATTTGCTGACCATCCTCCCCGAACAAGATATCAATCGAATCAGGAAGTACAACTCGGCAAAGGAACTTTGGGAAAAGTTCCTGGAATTGCACAATGACACCTCGGAGGCAAAACTGGCGCGATGAGACATCCTACGAAGCCAGCTTACCAATCTCTGAATGGAAGACGGACAGTCAGTTGCTCAACTGCACACCAAGGTAAAAGAACTAATCACGAGCCTTGAGAATCTCGGAGAAAAGGTATCAATTCGCGACGCTCAACGGTATGCATTAAATGCCTTTCCGAGAATCCCAGATTGGATCTCAGAAATCGATGCATATTTTATTTTAAAAGATCTTGAGGTAAGTACTCTAGAACAACTGTTTTCGGTTTTAGAGCTTCACGAATCTCGGTGTGTAGCGAAGAATAGGAAAACGGATAATGTCGCTCTAAATGCGAGAAGAAACCAGGTAGTGGAGGAGTCGTCAACGGATGATGAAAATACGACGGAGATGGTAAACAATCTTAAAAGTTTTTGTAAAAGGGCTAATAAATTTTCTAAGTCTCAGGGTAAAAGACGATCTCCGAAGAAGCGTACAGTCCGATGCTATAACTGTAAAGAGGAGGGTCATCTAAAAGACCAGTGTCCCAAACTTAAGAACCAGCCAAAGAAGAAGAAGGCGCTGAAAGCCACCTGGGACGAGACCTCATCCGATGAATTGGAAGCCGAAGAATACGCTGGACTTGCGCTGATGGCAAATCATCAAGAGTAAAGCACTGAAGAAGGGGGAGCTATGCCAGAAGAAACCAGCGACGAAGTGGGAGACCCTCTTTTCGAAAGCGACCTAGTAAGTGAGGTATGTTTCCTCCCTCACGAAACTGTACTCAGGTATAAAAGCAATGCTTAAAGGTAATCTTAAATTAGAAAAAGAGAATAAAAATTAAAAATAAAATTGACTAATGAATGTTCTTTTGATGTTTTCGATAAACTGAAAAATCAAAAAATATTAGTTTGAGAAATTTAGTTAAAAAATTAGAATTTGATATTGCATGTTTATGCCGAAAGAAAAACAGTTATCCTGATAATCTGAACTGGTATATTAAAAATCACAGCGGCCAACTTAGAAAAGTATCTAAGAACTATATTTTTGCAATATTTTTAATTAACCCTGTAGATAGGAACTTATTTTGGGTTCCTATGTCTTTACTGAATTAAATTTCAGTCATTATATGTTTTAGTGCTAACAATTTTTTTTAACAAATTATTTACTGTTTTTGAAAAATGAATAGCAGTGAAATTTTAAATTGATAAAATTATATTCATATTTTTTTCTCAATACATAAATATTTTCTTTACTTACTGTGAATTTTTGAGATTTTTCTGATTATTTTTCAAATTTTCACAATTTTACGTTCTAATTCAAATTTTAAATTTTAAAAATAAATAAAAAATTTATTTTCCCAGATCCAATTTTTTCGAATCTAGATATGATCAGTAGACCCTAAGTAAAATTTTCCTCGAATTTTTTGAAGTTTTTTTGAATTTTAAATAATCATTCTTCAAATATTTTCCTCAATCGGTATTTGATTTGTTTTCGGACAGAAAATGTTTATACAAGCTCAAAACTCTATTTCCCACTTATACAAAAATTTTCAGATTTTTCTAACATGTTTTCGACTCTTTATGAATTTTTTTATTAAAATTTGATTTTTAATTTTAAATTTTGATAGAAAATTATTTTTTATCAAATCTGAATTTTCTAGATCTACTCTTTCTCTATTCACTTTTAGGAAATTTTCTCCAATTTTTTTTTCTTTCCCTAGCTTTTGATTTGTCCCATTTTTTTTTTTGTTGTGATCAAAGGGAGAGAGTAGCTTCAGTTTAAGGGGAGGTTGTGGTGTTTTAATTTGCAAACTTCTCTTTCATGTTTAATGTTTTAATTTGCAAACATCTCTTTCATGTTTATTGTTTTAATTTGCAAATAATTTTTTCATGCTTAGTGTTATTTCTTTTAGTTTAACCCTAACTTTATTTGTTTTAGTTTAATCGTAACTGAACTTGGGTTGATGCGCATCAAGAAGAGGGAGATTATTGGTGCCCTGATTAGTTTTGATGTGATCAACCAAGTTAAGTTAGATCCTGTTGGTTTTGATCCCTCTGTCAAAGTGTGCAGGAACTTAGTGTTGGGGCAATCTATGGTCCGGAGTGACCATGTGTTTTGATGTTTGGGCAAAGGGTTTAAGTTAGGTTTACCCTTGTGATCTAATATGTGTATTTGAGTGTGCAGGATTGCAGGTTACACATATTGACTTAGTTGGACGGCTTCGGTACGGTGATGGGTGGCATGGAGACAAGCTGGAGGCTTGTGTGCACCCGAGGGACCATGGATAGCATGGATGATGAGCCGAGGGGCACGGACTTCGAGGCATGCGTGAAGGATGACATGGAGGCAAGCTGGAGGCTTGTGTGCATCCCAGGGACGAGAGTCGAAGACGAAGAGGGCGCGAAAGCAACAGTCAAGGCTGCTGGTGAAGAGTTAGCTGAGTCATGAAGGGACGAGAGCCGAGGAAAGATAACTCCAAGGGCAAGCCGGGAAGTGGACTTTAAAGGGCACACATGAAGGGTGGCATGGAGGCAAGCCGAGGGCTTACGTGCGCATCTGAGGGACGATAGCCGGTGGAAGAGGACTTTAAGGGGCAAGCCAAGGGAGTGGACTTGAAGGCACATATGGAGGAGGGTCGTTGGAGTGAGGAAGAGTGGTTGTGTAAGCTGGGCAGTCGACTGGGAATATAACAGTCGACTGTCAGCAAGACTCGAAACTCACTGAATGTTTCTGACCCTGGACTAGTCGACTGCCTTGGGAGCAGTCGACTGGTAGCGGCTGGTTGAGTAGGCTGAAAATTCGAACGTTGAGCTACAACGGTCGAATTTCAGTGGGACAGTCGACTGCTCTAGGAGCAGTCGACTGGTAGGGTGTTTTCCAGCCTTGAGCTTTATTTAAAGAGGCTCGGGTTTGACTGTAAACCTCTGACGAAACAGGCTTAGTTAGAGCTTGTTAGTAGTCTGTAAAGCTCAGAAGTGTGTTCAAGGTTGTGGCGAGGTTTTTCCACCCACAAGGAGCTACGTGAGCTAGCCAGAGGGCATCCGGGGAGTGATCCGCCGAAGGATCGAGGGATCGTCCACCTTACGGACTGCCGTGGAGTAGGAGCATCATCTCCGAACCATGTAAATCTGGTGGTGTTAACATTGTTTAGTTGTTAGTTTTGTTTTATTGTATTTCCGCTTGCGCACTAACAACGTAGGTAGAGAAGAAAATCGAAAATTGCTATTCAGCCCCCCCAGTAAGCCGTCAACGATCTAACACTTAGGAGTGGAGGAAGTCGAGCGTAAGACGTAGTGGATGAGAAGGATTGCACGGGGATATGAGCCGACGGGCTCAGTGCATCCGAGGGGCGCGGAAACTATGGAAGAGTACACCGGTGGAGCGAGAAGGACGTGCGCGACGTCTGAGGGACGAGAAGCCGGAAGGAAGGACGCTCGAGGGGCGAAAAGTCGGAGTCAGGTTCGGTTGAGCCTAACTCTGGTTGGCCAGAAATCACCCAAGAAGACCGGAAGTTACGCTGGAGAGTGGTCAGCGGTTGCTGACCAAAAGACCCACTCTTGGGCGCCCGTAAGCATACGGGCGCTTGGGCTCTCGGGCGCCCTAGCACTAGGCGCCCGAGCACTCGGCACCCCTGTTCATACAGCGCCCGAGAGGTTATTTTTAGTCGTTTGCGAACGTTGCTCTTTGGATAACTATCAGGCCACGTGTCAAGCACCCAAGAGCACTCGGCGCCTTATAAGTGTCACGTCATCAAACAGATAACTCTGACCGGGGCTATAAATATGCCCCTAGAGCTCAGTTTTAATGATCCATCAACTACATACAATTCAGTTATTAGTTTTCCTCTGTCTTGTGCTTCAAAGTCTGTAAAAGGCTTCTCCGCCAGAAGGAGATTTTGATAGTGAGCTTTAGTCGTCTTGGATTAGCAACCACCTAGGTTGCAACCAAGTAAATCTCTAGCCTTTTACTAGTTTAATTAGTTTATGTTTGTTTTAACTGATTATTGCAACTAATCTGATTTCTTCGTGAGACCGCACAAAAGATTGGTTTTTATTTTACAGTGGAAATAACCCCCTCCCCCCCTCTTGCCGGTCCACCTCGACCCGACAGTAACCTTGTCTTTATATCAATCTGCCTAGAGTCTTTACTTATATATATATATTGTTTCAATATACGCTACATTAACACCTTTTTATTTTATAATTCTCCACATAATTTTCTTCGGAGCTATCATAATTTTTTTTAGGTCGATGAATATAATGTGTAAGTTGTGCTTTTTTCGATATTTTTTATTTAGTTACCTTTGAAGATGTATGCTATGATTGTCGATCTATTAGGCATAAATTCAAAGGATTTTTAGTCATTGTGATCTTCTTAGTCTTTTTTTTATTACTCGTTTCCAAGGAACAATCTAATATTAGTACAATAGTTTGATGGATTCATTCGTAGAACATACGTCTGTGTTTGACACTTGCTGACAATCTAATACAACCTTCAACCTTTTTCATTCAAGCTTGTTACTGACATTGATGGATTTTAAATTACCTATCGGACCAATATTCACATAAAATTACCTATCAAACTATCTATAGCAATAACTACTTGCTCACAAAAATAAGTATCACTATCCTGCAATTCACCTATGAAAGATGCTCATGAGTTTACTCTTGAACCATTTTCTCCAAGTTGATATAAAGGGATTAAAGAACCAAGAGCATGGTTCCAATGTTGAGCTGTGTTGGAGTTTTGAACTTTGATAGGAATGAAAGTATAATTTTGCTACCATGCTGACATATGGTGATGGTAGTGATTTGGAGGGGAAGAAGGAATGGGATGACGAAGAAGGAAATGAAGTGAAAATAACTATATAAGAGCAAGGTTTAAATAACTTTCCATGTCACAAGAGTATAACTAGCATAACTAGAATTCATATTGGCGTATATCATACCACGCCAATGGGTGTTAAGTGTCAGCGTAACACATTCATTGGTGGCATGATTGACATTGACAATTTAAGAGATTACTTATGTTGATTAATATCTAATTTTGATGATTTAATGGACTGTTCATTTTGACCATACGCTTGACACCGTAAAAGATTTCATATCATGGCCAAGGGTGAGGAAAATAATTCAGCAAGTCTAAAGTGAGCTGAAACTAATAATCAAACATGAAGGAAATCTCAATAAGAAAATCATATGTTTCCTAAAGCAAGTAGAAGTAGCATAAAAGTTATTGAGCAACAGTAGTTTCAGATGATTGATCTTCATACACACCTCACACAAATCAAAAAGTAGCAGTTAAGAGATATGCAATATCTAGTGATTACATATAACAAGTTGGAGGCTTACAAATACCATACAACTTAGTAGGGGCATACATAATATGTAGCAAAGACAAATAATATTCATGGGATATCATATTAGACATGTTCCCACGTCTTGAAACTTCGGAGTCCATGTCTGAACAAGGATGGGACAAACAAATAAACCTGACATCTATATGTAATCAGGTAATAAAGTTGAGAGATGTCTTCTGCAATTTACATGTAATATTTGATTTTGCAATACCTTTTTTGCCAACATGGGGGAGTATCCTATGAGCAAACAATATCAAATGCAGATGTTTAAAGTCAGAATATTAAAGGATTCTATTAACCACAACAATAAACTTATTATAGTGTCAGACAAAAAAAAATAGAATTCTAAGATAATTAAGTTCTGGGACAGTAAGCCACATTTAAGTGATCAATATAATAGAGATTAAAAAAAACTAAAAATTACACGAAATATAGAGATAAGTAAGTTAATTTAGTAATCAAAAGCTATTGGTTTCACTGTATTTTGATAATTACATGAGAGAGAATTAAATATGTTAATTCAGCTGTTGCATAAATAAGTTAAAGTTGGTCATCGGCCATGTCTTAAATTTATGAATCAATTAGAAGTATCAAACAATATTTAGTTAATATAAATGATGAGATTATGAAAAGATAAGAGCTTTCTGTATATATAAAAATTTATCAACTTAAAAGTTTTGCAGCAGAAAATATTACAGTTAATATACAAGACAACGTCAATTATGGGAGTTCAGATTCATATTGCCAGATTGAAAAGGAATAGAAAAGAACTCCAAATGATAGCTTTAAAAAATCTAATAGAATATGTATTAATATTATCAAATTTGAGTTGTTCAAGTGCATAAAACATTTGCTGCAAGATTAAACAGTTTAGCATGTTTGATTCCCAAATTAATATCAATTTAAGCTTGCTAGGTCTTCCGGCAAACATAATTAAGCAACACATTGCATGGGGCATTGCCACCAAGAGGTCTGGAGGTCAATTGCGGGTAGTGAAATGCTTGCTAGTTCTTGCCCTCCCTCATGCAATGTTCATTGTTCAAAGGCAAAAGTCATCCGTGATTTACCTATCTACAAATGACTATGGTATCAGTCGTGTGGAGCACCTGGGGTCAGCATATTACCTTTTGCCACCAAAGACATACGAATTCAATAAGAGGCCTAAATTGAAAAGAACAAGCAAGAAGACTATCCTAAAGTTTAAGTCCCTAGGTAGTATTCTTCTACTTTTTCTTCCTCTTCTACTTATTTCCTCCTCTTACTCCAATGTCCTTCAAAGAGCCTGGTATATTCTCCCAGTAAAAACCTTTTTTAATACCCTAAATTTGATAGTTGAGCTTGAGGTGGAGAAACCGTTGGATGGATGAAAAAACACAGGCTATTTTATCACTTAGAGTTTGATTTGCTTTTCTGCGTTCATTTTGCACTTTTAGTTTACCTTTAACAGTCTTGTTTTGACTTAATGCTATCAATAGGCTGAGCTTGATTTTTATGAGGCTAAGTGATTTATTAGTTTTGAAATACGAAAGCTACTTGTTGGCGCAGGCTTTTTCTGGAATTGGTGAAGCAATTCAAATTAGAGCTGATGTATTACAGAATACTGCTCTTGATGCTGCTTTAAACACACAGTTTCTGTTCCAGATTGGTGTCTTCACAGCTATTCCAATGATTTTGGGCTTCATACTAGAATCTGGTTTTTTGACGGTATTAACTTTAGTTACTTTTCTCACTGCTATTCTGTTGATCCTTATTATTGCAAGTTAATGCAATTTAGTGGTTAAACCCATGATTATTTTAGACAACGCTGGGGAATCATATTTTTAAATGCATAAATAAATAAAAAGGAATCACACTATGTTATTACAAAGTGAATTTAAATTAAACACTTATGTCACTGAAAGAATAAGTTCATGATGCTGACCCCAAACAGTTTGCAGTAACATAAATTGTTGTTATTTATGAACTTGTTGATTGTTTTATTTTTCATGACTTGTAAGATGTTTTTGCACATACTTTTTTCTTCCATATTTATATCTAATTGAGTTAGCTTGTCGTCATAAAATTGATTGTTAGTGTTCTAATGTCTTGTTATATAATCTATCATTGCATCACCTTACCATTTGCAAATACAAGTGGAGCAAGTAACTAGTTTTGCAATATCTTGAACTCAATTGATTTAATCTCAAGTATAACATGCAAGGATAAGTTTCATAATGTCCGCCCCAAATGGCATAGACTTGAGCGGCAGGATATGTTTCATAATGTCCACCCTAAATAGTGTCACTAACATTGTTGTTATTGCATGCATCTGTCACTTTTAATTTGTATGATTTTTACAAGGATAATTTGCACATTTGAATTTCTCTGATTTACAAGGAGAATTCACACATTTTTTTCACACATTTAAATCTAATTGAGTAATCTTGTTAACATAAAATTTGCAGGTAGTGTGTGACTATGGTTTATAATCTAATAGAGCTGCACCTTACTATTTTCATGTATAAATTGAACTGGTAACTTATGTCACTGAAAGAATTTGCAATTCATGCACTCAATTTTGTCTTAAGTAGTTTGGTGTCTGTCCATCACAACCTTCTTTTCTTTTATAAAAAGTGATGGGTCTGATATTAATTTGCTTTTTGTTGTAGAATTTTGTTATTCCATCTGTATGATTGCTAGCAGGACAAAGCCCAACAACACTAAAAATGACTGAAACATATTCAAACTGAAACATGGTCTGCATTATTGATTTGGCCTTGCCAATCATCAGCCATTTCTCCCACATGATGACTTGACAGAATTAAAAATATCCATCAGATCAATTGCTATTTACAAATTCAATCGACTGTAAAATACTGATAAGAAGATTTTGCAGGGTGCTATAGAGGCACAGAAGGATGCTTTTGAATTTCATTTAGTGCTACTTCTACAACCAGTCAAGTTAACAACTTCCCAATTAACTTCCATGCAACGGGGACTCATGTTTTTGTTTCAGTTTATAAGTGTTCCAGATTTTACGACAATATTGTTTGATTCATGATGGAAGCACAAGTGTGTATCAACAGTCAAGTTGATACTTTTATAACCAGTCAAGTTGACTGTTTTTGTTTCCTGTATCAACCAATAAACTATCATTAGAACCATAGTAGTCAAAAGCGAGCGCCTCGCGTGCTTAAGCGCAAGGCACCGCGACGCGAGCCGTCCTCGCTTCTGCGAACGGGGAAGCGAGCGGGTTGGACAACGCGAGCGCTTCGCGCGACGCGCGAGCATTCTTGCGAGACCGCGACCTGTTCTTTGGAATTTTTTTTTTCCAAATTTGCTTTTGTTTTTTATTAAAGCCCTAATTCTCCTGCGCCTCTTCATCTTCCTCTCGCCATCGTCGACGTTTGCTCAGTCTTCGTCTGCTTCTCGCCGCCGTCCAAGCGTCTTCGTCTGCTTCGCCGACGTCCAGATATTCCTTTCTCAGTTCAAATTCAATAGTTGGCACGGTCTGAGATGTCTGGCGAACCTTCCGGCGCTGCTGGACACTATTTACGGTGTCCAGCGGTGCCAGAAGCGTCTCGGGATGCCTACCGCGATGCCGGAAGCAACATCGCACCCCTCCAGGGTCGGCCGAAGTGTCCGGCGCCGCTGGACACTATTTACGGTGTCCAGCGGAGCCGGATGCGTCGCGGCACATCTCCAGCGACGTTGGAAGCAACATCGCCCGCCTCTGGCACTGGCAGAAGTGTCCGGCGATGCTTCCGGCACCGTTGGAGACGTCCGGCGACGCTTCTGGCGCCGCCGGAGGCTTGAGACGCTACTTCCGGCGGCGCCGGTTTTATTTTCGTTTTTCATTAATTTAAAAAAAAATAATTTCTCAAAAAATTCAAACAATTTCTCAAAACAATCTTATAAATTTTATTTAAAATCAGAAATCATATAAAAAAAATTTAAAAAAAATCAGAAATCAGATAAATTTAAAATTTAAAATTTAAAAATTATAATAAAAAAATTTATATTTATTAAATCAGATTTAAAATTTAAATATATAAAAATTATATTTAAACATATAAATTTAAAAATTCATATTTAAATCAGATTTATATGAATTATAATATTTAAATCATATTTATATGAATCATATTTAAATAATTAAATGATATTTAAAAAAATTATAATTAATTTAATTAATTCATATAAATCAGATTTATATTTTAATAATACTTTTTTCCAGTTATATATATATATTTGTTATTCATTGATTATTATTAGTTTATTGTTATTGATTTCAATTTTCAGCAGCGTTGATTGAGTTGATTCTAAACCATGTTAATAATAGTCCTTTTGTTTATTACGCTTTTTTCCGTAAAGCCCACGCTTCGCTTTGCGCTTTAAGCCCCAAGACCCTTGAGCACTTTTTTGCGCTTTGCGCTTGTGACAACTATGATTAGAACTTAGAATGTTTTTGGTGGGCTTCATCAGTTTTTATTATTTCGAACGACTTTCTTTGCAAGTTATTCTTTGTATTTTATATGCCACAAGCATTCTTTCCTACTATCTATGGAAATGCTTATTTTTATACTTTGATACTTTTCTACTATCTAATGATTTTATCGTGTAGTATGACTAATTCACGACTTTTTGTACAGGCTGTTGTTAGCTTTACTACAATGCAATTCCAGCTTTGCTCAGTCTTCTTCACATTCTCTCTTGGAACGAGGACACACTATTTTGGCCGAACCATTCTCCATGGAGGTGCTAAGGCAAGTATCTTTTGTTACGTATTCCTATATATATTTTTAATATTTTTCCATATTGGCTACATTGATTTTCATTTTCAGTACCGTGCCACTGGCCGAGGTTTTGTTGTTCGTCATATTAAGTTTGCAGAGAACTATAGGCTTTACTCTCGCAGCCATTTTGTTAAGGGGTTTGTAATCTTCCTGATCAAAGTTTAAGTTGATCGTCAACTGAAGTTCTCTAACACCTTATCCTTCTATGCAGATTAGAAGTTGTTCTTTTGTTAATAATAATGCTTGCATACGGTTACAATAATGGTGGAGCTGTTTCATACATCCTAATCTCTGTTAGCAGTTGGATCATGGCATTATCTTGGCTTTTTGCTCCATATTTGTTTAATCCATCTGGTTTTGAATGGCAGAAGTGAGCATCATTTTTTGTTTCTTAATATTTTGTTAGAATCTTGAGAATTCCCACTTTTATTTCAACATAGGTGTGCTTCAAAGTAATGGAGTTTAAGTTGCTATTTGCTATTGTACAGGACAGTGGAGGATTTCCGAGATTGGACAGATTGGCTGTTTTACCGAGGCGGAATCGGAGTAAAGGGAGAGGAAAGCTGGGAAGCTTGGTGGGATGAGGAACTGGTATGCTTGCTGTCCTGGGTTATGCGGACCTTATTGATTCAGATGCCTTCTCTTCTATAACTTCTGAATATAAGTTAGTGCTTGATGAATTTCATAATCATAAAGTTTAAAATGCTTGAGAAATCTTTGTACCTTCTCTGTTAGGTCAAATTTAGTACAGTCTCTTTTTGATTCAAATCTTGGTTTGTAATAATATAAGCGTGTATTAAACAGCATATCTGTACATATCTTCGCAATCTGAAAAAAAAATAATTCAAAAATATTATGCAATATGAATTCTGCATATGGTATTTGTCATTTGCGAGTGTGTTTTACCCAAACCAGGAAAACTCAATTTTTCATTTGGGATTTGATTGATGTTTCACAAATGTTGTGTAACCGTCATTTACTGTTAAATCAAATTCTGATAATTATCATGTGAAAATCCTAATAATTAACTTGAAGGTTAAAAACTTTAGAACGTGAGCACAAAATACAAAGTTAGGTGTAACAGATGTGCACGTTTGCTTATCTCATAAAAATAATTTTAAGAGTAATATCAATCAAACTTATCATCATTATCAATATTCTAACTCATCTCTAATTGTATATTAGATACTGATCAGAGTTCCTGTAAGTGGTTATCATTTTAAGTTTGCATTATTATTACCAGTTCCGTTCCATTGATTAAACACTTTACTTGCTATATTGAAGCTTTTGACATTTAATTCTCCAGATTATCACTATCTGGTCTTATCACAATTTATTCTTTTTAAGTACCTCTGATCATATGTTTTGTTATTAACTAGTAATCCACATGATAAACCAAAGGCACTAAACAATCAAATATAAAGTATAGGGCTCAACACAAATAAAAGAAGGATAGCAACAGAGTAATAGTAAGTTTTAAAAACTATACCTCCCATGGGTATCACCTGCATAAATAAACCATAAACAAGCTAACATCATGTGAAGAAGGAAAAGAAATCAATTTTAATTCTCTGTTTTACCACAGTATGTTCTATCAAATTTTCGCTATTGCATGATTAAGCATCTAATTTAACTTCCCTCCTTTTAGAATATTCTAATTATTATCTTATAACATAAATTTAACATATCTAGTCTCACACAAGCTAAATTTAAAGGAGCAAGTAAGAACACCCACTTCTAAGGAGAAATTTGCATCACCACCAATCCACCCAAGACAAATCTATGCTCTTCTAACAACTAAGAATTCAAGATTTGAATGAGAATGAATATGAATAATGCTTTTACACCATAAATCAATTATCATGATGAGGACACTTATCTTGTTTCTCATCGACATTAAAAGGGGTTGGTAAAATTAATCAATTTTGTCCTTGTAAAGCATAAACCCTATCCCCCTACCAATAGAGAGTAATCACAGTTTAGAACATTGAAGCCTAAACTTAGAATCAGGTGAATAACTCTAAACTCTATTGAAGATACTAAGGATGCATTGAATAGCAATTGGGCTTTTAAACTTCGACTGTTGATGTCTACTAACATCAACAAGAATCCCATTAGAAATCAAAACATGAGTGACATTTAATTGTCTCAAGATAAGCAAAGGCAATATATAACCTTCATCAAAGGATGCTTTAATAGCTATTCCACAACTTACCGTTGTTGGGATCATGAGGTGATGGGTATGCTAGAGGAGAGGGGTGAATAGAGTCTTTCTCTATTCATTTGGTTCCTACAATACTTGTTACGCAACAGAAAGATAAGCAGCAAACAAGTAAAAGGAAAACAAATTGACCAAATATGCTTTTTATGTGGTTTAGGACTCTTGCTCCATGACTTTGATTTGTTGGCGGATCACTTCTGGACACCCTCTATCCTTCTCCTTCTTAGTCAACTATCAAAGGTGGTGAACCCTCATACAACACAAGGATTATAAGAAGATTTTACAAGTGAAAACAAAGGATTCTGATAGGGTTGGTCCTCCTTTTATAGGTTTTGAAACCCCTTGTTGTAATATGGTTTACCGTCGATCAGGTAGTCGATAGCGGCGCTATCGCGCGCTATCGCGCGTAGCGCGTCGCGCCGGACACCGCTCCACGCTGCACGTCGCGGTGCGGAATGGAATCGCGCCAATCGCGGCCTATCGCGCGCGTCGCGTCGCGCGTCAAACGCGCTCGTCGCGCCCGACGGTCCAGCTTCTTTGACCTAGGTTAAAAAGCTTATATGGTACAAAATAACCTTATTTTTACCATTACTGCTGTTTTCCCCTGTTTTGCTGCTGCCGACTTCTCCTGTTCTTCCCGGCGACGATTCCGCCAGCAACTCCGATTCCAAACTCTATTCTCCATTGCAGCTACTCTATTCTCCTGATTCCAGCAAGCATGTAAGCAATTTTTGTTGTTTTTTTTTCTTTCTCTGTTCTCAGATTCTCTCCAATCTGTTTTCCTTTTTTTTTTTTTTGGACAGATTCTGTCCTCTGTTTCTGGGCAGATTCTGTCTTTTTTTTGGACAGATTCTGTCCTTTGTTTTTTTTTTCATTTTGGACAGATTCCCTATTTTATTTTATATTTCTATTTATTTCAGATTTCTAAGTTCTAGTCATGGCTGCGCCGACATCATCACAAGGAGCTACTCCATCTTCACATGGTTTAGTGAAACCCACTGGTGATAATATTGACATTGCATGGAAATGGAATAGTTTGAAAGATATTATAATAGGAGAGTGTTACTTGTGATTTTGTGGAAAGTCACTACGGTGGAATCACTAGAGCCAAAGACACCAATGTGTGTGAAGGAGATGTTGATTTTGTAGAAAGGTTCCCCAGATGTAAACAACTTCTTAAAGAAGCTTAGAGAAGAAACTGCTTGAAGAAGCATATTTAGCAGAGATGCAAGAAGATGAAATGAGCAAGGAAGTACGAGAATTCATCAAATTAGAAGTGGAAGAGACCTTCATGTACAGCTGAGTCTTTTTTAGGCACCCAAGAAAGGAATAATGTGAAAGGCCCGATGGATTTGCTTCTTTGAAAAACGTGAAGCACAAATGAAACTTGGAAAGGCTCATAGGCAAACAAGCATCAATGATGCTTGTGATAAAGAGGCAAGGAAAGAACCATCCAATATATTGCTCGATTTTTTATAGGAATGGATTGCATCAATGTGCAAGGTCAAAAGTTTCAAGATGATGCTTGAAGCTGTTGGAAACTATGGTCCACATCTTAAGGCTCCAAGTTATCATGAGTTGAGAGTTCCACTCCTTAAAAAGGAGTTGGAATTTATGAAGGACATGCTAAAGAGCCATAAGGATCAATGGGTGCAATTTGGATGCACAATTATGTCAGATGGGGTCGGCCGCGACACCCATGGCATAGGAAGGGCAATGGCCATGGGTGTAAGACCTCAAGTGCAAGATCCGGAGAGACTCTACATGGGTAATGGGTGGGAAAGGTTGGACTTCATTGTGGTAGTAGAAGGCTAGCTTGTGCTCAAGAATGAAGGGTGGCACGGCTAGGGTGTAGTCGTAGATGTAAATTGCCTCGGGAGGAAACAAATGTTTTGAAGGCTTTGTAGGTTCGGTTTTATGGTTCATCAATGATGGAAGGTATAACACTAACTGCACTCATCGAATAGAGCAAAAGATAGGAAGGGCAATGGCCATGGGTTTAAGACCTCAAGTGCAAGATCGAGAGAGACTCTAGATGGGTAATGGGTGGGAAAAGTTGGACTTCATAGTGGTAGAAGAAGGCTAGCTTGTGCTCAAGAATGAAGGGTGGCGGGGCTAGGGTTTAGTCGTAGAGGTGCCTAGTGGCATTTTCATGAGGCTTGCAAAGACTATTCTTTAGTTGTAACTCTCATGGTAACACGAGAGAGAAAAGAGAGCTTATGGTTTGCAATTTGGATGAGATTTACAGGATTGAAGAGGAAGTGGACAGCAATTTGAATTTATAGGGGGAGAGAAAATGAATAATAATAAAAGAAGTTGCAATATGGTTTATTTAGAGCTATGATACACTAAGTGAAAAAACTCAATGAAACGCTCAGTGAATGATGGCACTTTGCATGTACACGTCCGATTATGCTCGGACACCATCGGCGGCCGAGGCCGCCGTCCGAATCAAACTATACCCTGAGGGGCACGGTGAACCCGTGAGGATGCTGCATGCAAAGTGTCACGTCATTCACTGAGCTTTCCTTGAGATTTTCACTGAGTATATCATTTTCCGTTTATTTAATCATAGTTCAAACTCAATCATATTTCCAAATTCAAATCCAACTCGACTGAACTCAAAATGACTATATGCCTAATCACAACCTCTAAAAACTTCTCAAAATTAAATTGAATGTTCAAGCTTGTCCATTAAGTATCTTATGGAGCTCAATGTCTAGATCAAGATTTTTATCAAACTCAACTAACATAGTTGTTTTTCTTATAAATTAGGTTAAACATTTTTCATTCATGAAACTTATATTATTATTTTTTATTTTTAATATATTATAATTTAAGATTATTAGTTTATAAATTACTACATTTTTATTGATTTGAATAAAAAATTAAGAATTAAATTTATACTTAAATTTTCCATAAGTTATAAATAAGTATTTATAAATTGTTCGTTAACTTTGTTCCTGGACGATAAAGAACTAAGCTTACTAGCAAACTTGTTTATATATTTTTATTATTGAATGAACGTAAATGAGCTGTATCGTGCCAAAAATTTAGGTAGTTCACTAACGTCCAATTCATTTACATCCTTAATGATGTTTCCACACTAGAAGTTTTGCCTTTTTTACAATGTGCTTCTTTGTGTGGTCAGTAAATAGACTAGCTAACTTTGATGAAATTCTAAGTTGCAACAAGCTGCTATAAGGATCTTCAAGATGTTGAGATGACTTAGTCATGAAATCGTTAGGAAATTAGTATCTCTCTATGGCTTGGTTTAATCATGGTGCTTTAATGTGTGATAATGTTTACGCTAGTATACCTTTCAGTGCTAACATGTGTATCGGGGGTTTGCAAGATGCATACACTCACCCTTAGGAAGGATCTTGAAGTAAGCTTTGTTGATGAATTGAAATGATTGAGCATAGAACTGTGTGGTGGTTTGACGTCGACAAATTACATCAAACTTAGAGTTGGATCTAAAGACCTTATGATTATTGTATTAGAGTTCATTTTGTGTGGACCGTATAATAATAGAGTTAAGATGCTAGGTTGAGGGTTATTACCTAGAGAGCATACTTAATAGACCCTAGTTGACATGTAGTAATTGCTTGGGTCAAGTTCTATCGGGTTGACACTTGAACAAACAACCTAGAATCTTCGTAAGTCAACCTAGACAATCTAGGTTAACCTAGATTTTTTTGGTAGGTTAACGTAAGCATTCTAGTCAACATGTGCGTTCTATGTGGACCTAAGTTGCTGTAGGTCAATCTAAAATCTCGAATATAGGCAACCAACTTAATATAAGTTGGGTCGACTTGATACTTGTGGTTGGTTGAGGTGTCCAAACCTCTTGTTGGTCAATCTATATTTGAAAGTATAGTTGAAAATTCAAATTTTAGTTGACCAAAGCTTTTGGTTGGCTGATCAAAGGCTTTGGTTGATAATCAAGTCGTGGATATAACTATTTGTGCTTTGATTTAAAAGCATCTTAATATTTTTTACACAAAACCTTATGCACATTCACTCCCATTTCTTCTATTTGATTATTGTAGTGTTGAAAGCTACCAAGAGATTTAGAAGGGCTCAATTAAGGATTTTATCTTTAGAATAATGCTCTCTTGGGTATCTTATAGGGTGAGATGTGAGATTTTATGAATAGACCTATTCATGGTATTTTTGTAGGAAGAATTGATTGACAATATCATTTGTTTGGGTTGAGGTTTCATTGGGGCATAATTTCTACCTCGTTGAGGTTTAATCCATAGATTCCTGAGGCTTACTCTATTGCATCGAGTTGAGGAGTGGTTCAGTCAGTTTTGTTTTAGGTTGTTGGATCGGAAGTGATAGTCATAGGTATAGGAAGTTGAGTTCCAAACCATATCGAATTTGTGTTAGCTTTGTGCTTTTTCTGTTATTTTATTTCTGTTGCATACTTCTATCATTCTCAGCTTGACACATGCATATATTATGAGTTTTGTATTTGAAGAAAAGTATATAACAACTATTCACATGCCTCTAGCCAGTGTCGTTCCATCGTACGGAAATGACTTTAATATTGGTTGTTAGTAATACAAGATAGAATTCCATGAGTGATAATAGCTAGTATTTACCATCATCAAGTGAATGCAAAATCTCCCCGGGAGGTGGGCTCTCCTTGGATTCACTAGATAAAGGTGCCTAAATCTTTTTGGAAGATGAGAGAGAGATATTAATCTTCAATTCTCTTCATGCTCCTTGTAGGTGTGTTCTCCTTGATTGTTCCTTATCCTCCAGTTACTGGATTTAGCATACACTTGGCAATGCAGATGGAGCTGCAATGGTCGCTTCTTAGTTGTCTGCTCACCTACAAATATGCATGGAGAACTTATAGATAAGGTTAGAGAGAGAAATTTTTGAGGCTTCAATTCTCATCATTTGGAGGTGGGCTCTCTGTGATTATTCCTCATCAGCTGGATTTAACATACACTTAGCAATGGTTGCTTCTCAGTTGTCTGCTCACCTACAAATATGTATTGAGAACTTACAGATGTGAGCAGAATGTTTATTTGACTTTTGTTAGGACCAAAAAAATTCATATATCTCCACAATGGTATGATATTATCACTTTGGGTAGAACTCAAAAACAAATTCATGAGGGCTTAGGCCCAAAGTGGACAATATCAAATCATTATAGAGATATGTGAATTCTTTTTGCCCTAACAAGTGGTATTAGAGTCATGGTCCAGATCGAGCTATGTGGGTGGAATAGTGGCTTGAACGAAGGTTGTGAGGTGGTCCGGAGCAAGTTAAGGGTGATCGGATGCTTGTGGGGAGGCCTAGAGCAGGTCAAAAGTGACCATATGCTTGAGGGGAGACTTGGAGCATGTCAAAAGTAACCGGATGCTTGAAGGGAGGTCCGGACCATGAGAATAATGGTGATCCTTCGTTTGAGGAGAGGATTTTTGGAAATACAACCAAAGGTCCATGTTGGAAATACATGGAAAATATCATGAGTTTATAAGATGAAAGATATCTTAGGAGGCCTTTTGGGTAGAGCTCAAAAACAAATTCATGAGGGTTTATGTCTAAAGTGGATAATATCATTCTATTGTTGAAATATGTGAATTCTTTTGTTCCTAACAACCTAAACAAAAAGGAGCTTGTCTGTGCAGTTTTGAAATGCAAACCACAAATCATATCTTTGCTAAATAGAACAGAATTTGCTTCATACTCAAGTGGGATCGAGTTTTCTAACATTGTTGTACCATCAGTGCTCTAATATCATCCTATAAAATCTGATATGGCATAAGTGGCACTGCATCAACATCAGTCTTATATTAATGGCATTAAACCCTTCTATGATACCATAGATCCTTTATGCGTTTACTTGCACTCAGTGTATCTTTGTCTGCCCTCACCAAAATCTCTGTACAATATTTTTTACTTGATATATTTCTTTACTGGAGATTGGAGAGCAGAAACTCCTACTTCCTTTTATATGATTGGTATCCTGTAATCTTCTTTTTTTTTTCATTACTTAACTCCGAACCTTATTTTTTAAATGGGTAATTGATGGTATGATTCCTATTAACGGTGCAAGAAGAGATAGGAAAATCTAGGAGATTGCATTCTTACAACAGTAAGATCTACTAGAGAGAAATCCTTAAACATCTTAATGGGGATATGAGATCCGTGTCTGAACCTTTTGAATTTTATGACTCATTATCATTATGTATCAACTCTGATCTTCATATTTTTTATATGAGTCGAGTCAAAATGGTGTTTTTAATGAAAGTGTTGCCCTCTGAATTATATCTTAATATATATAGTAGTCTTTTCAACTGTATATGGATATGATGCCTCTTTAAATTTCTAAACCTTGTTGAACTTATCAAATTTATTCATAGACCTGTCTTGTTAAAATTTCTGCTCGTTTGGATTTACTGTTTGTTGCTGCATAAACAGGCACATATACATACTCTTCGTGGAAGGATATTTGAAACTATCCTGAGCTGCAGATTTTTCTTCTTCCAGTATGGTATTGTGTACAAGCTGCATGCATCTGGAAGAGATACGTCCATCACAGTAAGGGACTAGTCAATGTTTTACAAGTTCAATCACATTTGCTTTGCTTTGCGATATTTGCCGCTTTGCTTTGTGATATTTGCAAGTTCTAATGATCTGTCAAATGATTGCATGAACGGTTCTAGATTTAAAGTAGTTGTCTTTATCCTTGTTCTTCTGATGTGGTAGGATGGTATTTGCAAGGTTTAAAATCTCGACCCGTGCCGAGGTTTCGGTCCCATACCGAAATGATACGGTTTCGGTATCGTGCCGTGCCGGTACGGTTTCGGTAATTTTTTATTTATATATAATAATTATGAGATAAATATGTTTATTGCATATAATTTAAAAATAAATCATATATTAATTTTATATAAGTTCTCAATTATTGAATAACTTAATATCGTTATAAAAAATTAAATATAATTTTCTTTAAAAAAAATTAATCTATCAATAACTCGAATTAAACCTTACTAAGTTATTAATACCAAAACTTTAGATGTTCTGGAGCAAAAATGCTAAAAATAAAAAGTTTAATATCGTAATATTTATGAATCCAAATTTCAAATTTATTCTAAGATAAAAAATATTATCTATAATAAATGTATAAATTAACATAAAATACTACTTTACATATAATAATTATATAAATTATTTATTTATTCATTTAATTAATTATTAATTTAAATAATATATTTAAAATGATAAAAATATCAGAATATTAATTAAATAATAAAATAGTAAATATATAAAATAATAAAAAATATATCAAACTATAAAATGATTTTTAGAAATTTTTTAAGGTTTTTTTAGATTTTTATTTTTTTTAGAATTTTTAAATAATATTTGAAACATTAAAAATAATTTTCAGAAAATTAATTAATAAAATTTATTTAATTTTAAATATAATTTTAAATATTTTATTGAGATAAATATTTTTGGGAGGAAATGTTTATAAGTTTTATAAACATTTCCTCCACGAGCCCTAGCGTGGGCGAACGCGGGCGAAGCAGGCGGAGGCGGAGCCTGCGGCCAGCAACTCAGGCGCCGTCCGGCGGAGGAGGAGTCTCGCGACGCCCCAGCAGCACGCTCGTGGCGTTTCTTCCTCCGGCGTTGGCGTTTTTCCTCCGGCTCTGAACGATTCCCTCTGTTGCTGCCTCCGCCCATCGCCGCGTGATGCATGCACGAAATCACGATGTCTTCGGTGCCGGTTTCGGATCTCCAGCGGAACGGTAAGTATCGCCCCGTGCCGTCCGGCACGGGACGAAACTTTAAACCATGGTATTTGGTTGCCCAAATTGGTTTTTTGATTTTTTGGATAATGTAGGTTGGCATGTCAGACTCCTGATAGTAGTATGTTTCAGAGTTTAGTGACATGCATGCCAATTTGCTATCGCACTGCAACTTCCATGTGCATTAACTGAGCATGGTCAAGCACAGCCAACAACATTGATTTTTTGCCACAGGGCAGTTAGTGTCTTCTTCAATAAGTTTATTAAGTTATTACAATTTAAAATAATTGCTATATATATATATCTATATAAAGATAAGAGCCCATTTCGGAACCTAGGCAATCTTCTTGGATCACTTTCTAAATGAGTCGCATAATATGAGTTACCTACCTAGGAAGTGGCCCCTTGTCCAAACTGACTATGCAACCCACCTAGACAGCCTTTTAAAACCATACTAGTGTGTTTAGTATCATATTAGTACCTCATGTCTAAGATTTTATCATGAGTCTATATATACCTATTTAATGGTTATCATGAGTCTATATATACCTTTGTAAATGGTATATACCAGACTTTCTAGGTTAGGTTTTCTAAAAAGTGTATTCCCCTTGGAGGGAAGCAGTTGGCCTCCCTCATCTATTTCCTCTGTCTTATTCTTTCCTAGACATCTGATTCACCTGTGTCGTATAGTCTTGTGGGACCTTACCTACTTACACAGCAGATCTATACAAGCAGCAGATCCACATGGCGACAATGCTATATACTTGTGAACCAATGCTAGAGAACCATAGACTCCTTTTTGCATAAATTCATCAAATCACCGGATTCCTGTTGCCTTGCAATCCAGCACCTTTGCTGTTGTTCGCACAGCACCTCAGCTCTGCCTGTCGGACACAAGCCATGGGAGAATTTAACTCGTAGAAGGTGATGTTGAATGTTACTGACTAAATGTAACCTCTTGCTCACTATCAAACCTTTGCAACCAACTCCAAAGCACTTGATTTGCCTTCGACTGTTGATTCTCCTTCAATATCCTTTGAAGCCTAAGCGGCCATTCACCCACAGCTATCTTACATCAGTCTTTTTTCTGTTTTCATATGCAGACATTCTTCTCTTTGTTGATACAACTGATAGCATGAGTTGCTGGACCTTGCCTTTCTATATTTTATTAACATTGGTTGAGCTCGTATTTTGGATTTTGGATCAGAAAAGAGGTAGTCTGTGCAGAAAATGTCACTACATCTATAAGGCTCAGACTTGAAAATTTTCAAAGCCTTGTTTAACTCTATTTGTAGAATTTAGAGAAAATAAATATTGTATAAAATGACCATTACATGGACATATATCGGCTCATAATAAACCTCTAACTTAAAGGTGCACCTCTATGAGGGCAAAACTTACCACACTCACTGCTTCATACACCTAATAGCTTCAACGACCTCAAGTTGGACCACATATATTAATGGTTAGCATGTTACATGAAGAAACATAAGACATAATCATAATAAAGTAAAAATATAATATTTGCAAGTAAGAAACAAAACATTATTAATTAACATTTCTACTCTATGGTTGACTGTAACATATGGTTTAGCTAGTTAAGTAGTAGACATCACAAATATGTTTGGTAGTTCATTCATATATTAATGTATTTTAAAGTGATTCTTATTACTTTGCTTGTTTGGTTAACTATTCCAGAAAATTTTGCTTGTTTGTCTTTAGGTATATGCCTGGTCATGGATTGTGTTTGCTGGGCTGTTTATCCTTTTCCAGGTATAGTGTATGCAATTGCCTATGCTTTCAAATAATGGATTGAGATCTGAAAATTGATATTCCCAATATTTTTTTTATTCACTTGATTCAACAGGTTTTTACTTTTGGCCATAAGGCCTGGGTGAACTTCCAATTACCATTGCGTCTCATTCAAAGCGTCACATTATTGTTATTATTAGCTGGGTTAGTTGTTGCGATTGTTGTTACTGCTCTCTCTGTGACAGACATCTTAGCATGTATCCTGGCTTTCATACCGACTGGATGGGCAATTATTTCTGTGAGTTAATGATTTTCTTTATTTAAATGTTTGATTTCATTCTTCCTATTTAAAATTATAGTCTTACTGTCATCAAGAATTTGAATCTTAAAACTTGCGAGTTGCAACCAATAACCACTAGTATAATTGAGACGCTAAGCCACCAGTCTGCTGCAACTTGAGTTATATGAAGCTCATTTGATTTCTACATCTGAATTTAGGTAATGAAACAGAATACTAAAAGTTTGATAATTACAATATTTTGTTGTCGATTAACATTGTTATCACTATATTATGTAGTCCAGAATTACCAACATAACATCAAAACTCCCTGAAATAGGCAGTTCTGATAGTCTCTAGTTGAATTAGATGTTTCTTTTCTATCAAAAAGGACGCTTAATTGTACTGATACAATATGATATTCCACTTCAAGCTTGATACAATACGCTGTCCCTGGGCGACTGCATCCACACGAGCACCTAAAATATGCACATATTGGAAGCTACTGCTGTTGAAGAAGCAACCACAATAAGTTTTTTTCAGAAATTTATTCTAAATGAATGCCTGTTTATCTATGTGGAATGTACATTAGATATGAATATCGATGTGTATATTTGGTTGCCATGGTTCCAAGTACAAATGTAAGGTTATGCATTGGATAACTAATTTGTGTTGACATTTTTGTTTATTCAGATAGCGGTTGCATGGAAACCCGTGTTGAAGAAGTTGGGAATTTGGAAGTCAGTTCGCACTCTTGCCCGTCTATATGATGCTGGGATGGGCATGTTCATTATCGTCCCTATAGCCATGTTTTCATGGTTGCCTTTTGTGTCCACATTCCAAACTCGGCTTCTTTTCAACCAGGCCTTTAGCAGGGGATTGGAGATATCACTGATCCTTTCTGGAAATAATCAGAACAATGGATAATCATAAACCGGTTTTGAGTGCATATTGAACGTTGTTGTAATTTCAGATTCATACACGTATCAGTGACTTCATATTTTGTATGCACATTTGTATCCTAATAGAAAGTACAGGATATTTGATGTCTGTACTGGAGATATTTGATGTCTGTATTCTGGATCCAATTGGAAATGTTTGTAGAATATTACATGCAAGATAGCTAATGCATTTCACGGTGTTGAGGTAACTCGTGTGTATATCTATCTACCTTTCGATATTTAAAAAAAAATTTGAATTTGATATTCGTATCTTGATCGTTTTTCTCCACACCTTAATATTTGTGGTAGTTGACAATATAGTATACATGTGACAAAGATGAATCATATGTTTAATTTATGAAAGAAGACACTGGCTTTTTGACATGGGCGTACATTCATCATAAATTTGGGAATAAAAAAATGTTGGCTCAAGATTCGTGGTTCTCGTTGTTGTTCATCTGGACGTGTTCGGGAAACAAATTAGAACGATGCATGAAATTCCAACCATGAAAATGATGAGACAAGCTGTGTAAAAATTCAAGTGATAACTTGTATTATAATTCTACTTACTGATGCGAACCCAGCTGAGAACAAGTGTTGGGAACTCATAGCAAGGATATATGCTCAAAGTTGATAGCAGCCGAATAGAATGAAAAACATGATAAACTAGCGAGCCGCAATTAGATTGGGAGCTGGAACCACATGCATAGGGTAGAAGACGCTACAACAAGGAAGGAACCTTACAAAGGTTGATGAGATAATGAATTCTATAAGGAAGCACGGATAAGGTAGAAGACGCTACAACAAGGAAGGAACCTTACAAAGGTTGATGAGGTGATGAATGCTTGGCTGAAACTCCCCTCGTTTATAGGGCAACATCCTACTAGTGCATCCAAGAAAAATCTTTAAAGGCCAAGAGAGGTCCATTGGAGTCTTAAATATCTAGTTAGCCTAATTGGGGACTCGAATTAAGTTAATTGGCTCGCATGGATTGTCATTTGTGACAACAACTCTAGCTGCAACCCGAGTAATGACTTCTTTAATTAGTTCGTGTTTATTGCTTCCTCGACAATATTAGCTCAGACTCTCATGATTGGTCCTTTTGGATTGCCTTAGAAAAGTTGTTCCTTCCCCTGGATTGCTTTAGCTTAGTCTCTTGCTTTGTTTACTCAGCCACGACTTGATCTTCGCCTTGGATCTCATCATCCCCCTCTCTTCAATAGGATTCATCCTCGAATTAGCTACACATATATACATAAAAGAAGAAAGATCAACAACATTGAAGGTAGTACTTATACCAAACTCACTGGGCAAGTCAAACTTGTATGCATTATGATTGATCTAAGCTGACTTGGAAAGGTCTCTCCTCTATGTGCAGCTTAGTGGGTTGTTTGAAAATCTTTTCTTTCTCAAATGAACCTAAACCTAATCTACTAGCTCAATGATCATCCTTCTTCATCCCTTGGTGGCACGTGTAGCATATTGTTTAGCTCTTTTTTAGAAATCTATAGTCGAGCATTTTCATGCATTTACTTCACCAATTCTGCCTTCCTTTTACTATCTAAACTAGCATGTTCAAATAAGCAAATTTAGTAGTAGAATGCAATGACCTATATTATAAGCAAATTTAACATATTACAAACAATCTTCCCAACTTTTCAAATTCTTTTGGACAATACCGCAGATAAAGTTTGATTTATTATCTCAATTTGCCCATCAATTTGGGGATTGCAAGTGATGGAAAATAGTAGCTTTAGTTCCTAGTTTCTCCACAATGTCTTCCAAAAGTAGCTTAGGAATTTGACATCTTAATTTGAAGTTATGCTCCTTGGTACTCCACGTAGCTGCATAATTTTCTTTAAAAAAATAATTCAATATTGTAGCTAGGATAATTAGTCTTCCTATTAGAAATAAAATGAGTTATCTTATAAAATCAATCTACCAACACAAAGATGAATCTAGACCTCACTTAGTCCTAGTTAATCCCAACGCAAAGTCCATACCTTGCTTAGACATAGGTAATCCCAACACAAAGATAGAATCCATATCTCACTTAGAAAATAGGATCTTCAATAGGTAATCAATATTGGACATGTTTTTGATGTTGATTTTTCAATTATTGCATCTCTCTCTCTCTCTCTCTCTCTCTCTCTCTTTTTCTTTCTCTCTACGTATGTATCATATGTTCGAACTTTTTGTTCCTCAATGGCTCGGTGTGACCATACTTTTGATGTTTGGGCAAAAACTTTAAGTTAAACTTTGTGTTTGCATTTGAATTGTGTGTTTAACGATGTAGTGATTTAGTTATACGCACATGGAGGTGACTTGACATAGTTAAGGTTGTAAGTACTCGTGGCTCTAGGTCCATTGAAGACGGGAGAATGGTGGTATAAGACATCTAAGGGACTGTAGTGTAAGTACCCCTGGTTGATTTTGATGTGATCAACCAATTTAAGTTAGGTCCTGGTATGTTTAATCCTTCTGCTAAGTGTGCAGGAGCTTAGGTACGGAGGAAGTCAAGCGTAAGACGTAGCGGACGAGAAGGATTGTGCGGGGAAGTGAGCCGACGGGCTCGGTACAATCCGAGGGACGCGGAAGCTGCGGAAGAGTACGCCGGTGGAGCGAGAAGGACATGCGCAGTGTTCGAGAGACGAGAAGCCGGGAGGAAGGACGCTCGAGGGGCGAAAGGTCGAAGTCGGGTTCGGGTGAGCCTAACTCCGGTTGGCCGAAAATCACCCAGAAGACGAAGAATCAAAAAGACTGGTCCAAGAGCTCAAAAGAAAAGAGAAAATTATTTGGTACTGGTCCAAGCGCCTAAAAGAAAAGAGAAAATTATTTGGTGCTAAGAAGATTCGAACCTGGGACCCCACTGTTAGATGTCTCTATACTTACCGAATGGGATAAACAGGTGATGTGAATAAGTTGATGTGAGCCAAAGATAAAGTTAATCACTTGCTGCGAATAGAAGCAAAGTTTTAATTAAGCTTTATCTTCTAAAAGATAACTTTATCCTTTAATCAGATCTAATGGATGCAGTTTAATCCCATCCAAGATTAACTGTCCAGATTATATCCATGGATCAACGACCAAGAGAAAATTCATTAAAAATCAATCATTTTTATTCATTCTTGTAAAATCTCTAAAAGTCTAGCGTGCTATTTTTGTAAAGCTTCTCCGCCACAAGGAGATTTTTTATTGAGCGTCCACTGCCTTGGAAGCAACGTTCTCAGTTGCGACCAAGTTTTTTTTAAGACGAGTGTTTCCACTTTCATAAATTTTTTTTCCGTCTATTCACCCCCCTCTAGCCGGTCCAACCCGGTCCAACAAGTGGTATCAGAGCCAAGGTCGTCGCAGAAGGACTAATCGCCGACTGCAGTAATTTCAAGAAAAATGGTTGGAGCCGTAATCTACCCGCCAAAATTTGAGGGGGAGTTCGCGATGTGGAAGCACCGAATGCAGGTATTTTTTAAAACAGATATTGAACTGCTATTAACTATGAAAAATGATTTTTCAGTTCCAAAAGACAACAATGACAATGATAAAGAAATAGAGTCGTGGACTAAGAAGGAGCAAGCGGACTTTGTAGCAAATGGCAAAGCGGAATTTCATCTACTAGCCGTTCTTCCCACACAAGAAGTCAACTGCATCGGAAATTACAACTCGGCAAAAGAGCTCTGGGAGAAATTCCTGGAATTACATGAAGGTACCTCAGATGCAAAATTGGCGCGACGAGACCTTCTTTGAAGCCAACTGACAAACCTCCGGAAAGATGATGGAGAATCAGTTGTGTAGCGACCCGCCTTCTCTGCCTTAGACGGATCGTTACTTCTGTCTACTTCTCTACTCTAACGCACGACTAAAAATGCGGAAGTCTTTTTTTTTCTTTTAAATTCATCTAAGAATGATATTCTAACTTAAGTAGTCATGCATGATACCATGTCACACTTTTTTTTTCCTCAAAAACTCGTAAGATGATACTTATTGAAACCTGCCTCACCCAACTCAACTTTCGGGTATCAGTCGACTGATACTGTATCAGTCGACTGATAGGCCTGAAATCTGAATTTTCAGGTTTCGGCACTTGCTTCAAAACTCCACCAAACCTATACTTTCGAGCCATATAGAATCATGACACCATTTCTATACTCTATGTCAGTTTTCTAAACAATTTAGCCAATCAAAATGAATCCATAAACTTGAAATTAGGACTTCTGCGGAAGAAAATGAGCTATTCGAGTTTATATGAACTTTAACAATAGAGTTTGTACCAATCTTGACTCCTATGCATTCATCACACCAAATACATGTTCTATAACCTTGCTAAAGCATTATGAAACATGAATGCAACTTTTCTAAACATATTTAAGCAATAAAAACTTGATTCAAAGAGGAATTAATACTATCTTGGCACAAACATCTATTTCTCCAACAAAGTATCAATATTTCCAACTACTCACACTTTTACTCATCCAATGCAATCATAAGGATATGTAGGCTAAATGAAATAACATGGAATCTTTACTCTAAGAAATTGAGCATGTAAAACTATCCAAAGCTTAAATGTTCGCTAAACTCCATAAAGCAAGAACTTGAAATTGAATAAACTAAAACATTGTAATTCAAATAACTAAATTGTCTCGTCTCAAAGATCTCTCCAAAATCAGCCACCACACACACTTTACTCAGCACCGCCTCGTCGCCTTCCTTCAGAATTGCTTGCCTTTACCTTTATCTGCAGTAAGAGGAAATGCAACTAGTAAGCAAAAAGCTTAGTAAGTACTATCTAACTCACAAAATCTCGAAATGTGCAAACATGCTTCTTGATCAATATGAAAATCATATGAGATACTTATATGCTTGAAAGAAAACTAAGAACATGTATAACTCAAAACATGCATACTCAAGCAATAATAAATCTCAATTTACTTTTCTTGGCTCAACTTGAAGCTTTAGCTATTCTTTAACTTTTTTGAAAACTCTTTAAACTTTAGAAACTTTGCTAAAGCATATACTTGAAAATAATAATCACTTGGATCCACTGAAGACATAAGTACCATCTCATGCGCGTTCCCTAAAAGGTTGGGGTAGCGAGCCACCAATCCTAATAGAGCAGACCTTGGTCTACCAGGGCCAAGACCTTGGAATTGGACACCTGGATTTCTTTAACGACGCCCTTGGACGCCGGGTACTGGCCTTAGAAAATAAAATAGCTTTTCTTTCTTTTCTTTCTTATCTGTAAATGCCTTGGCATTTTCTCGAGCACCTTGCGTGCTAAAATCCCTAAGTCTTGACTTTTGGGGATTTCTTAAGGCCTTGGCCTTTTCTTTTCTTATCTTTATCTTCTCTTTTCTTTTCTCATAACTTTCTTAGCCCCTAATCTCACATAGGGTACTTAATCAAACTTATACAAGCATATAATGAACTAAGATTACATGCAAAAACTTAAACAAAAAGGAAATATCTCTTTTAAAAACTTTTAAGGGAAATTCTTGTGGAAAAACCGCCTCTTACTGCAGGTGAGCAGTACTTACATTGATATCTTGGACTTACAACCAAGATTGACGTCTAGGGCTCGGGAGAAACTTGAGATCTTGGAGAATTCTTCGCGCCTACGCGTTCTCCTCGTCGAGACGAATACAACGCTCCGCTTTCTTTGATCCCTCCTTGGCCGGCGCCCCTTGGAAGAGAGGAGAAGGGCTTGGGCGGGCGTGCGTGAGAGGGAGAGGCTGCTTCGCGCGGCTAGGGTGAGGAAGAGAAACCCAAAATTCCAATTTCCTCTCTTAACTTATCTATTTATACTTATGGGGCGGATTGACTTAACTACACCTTAAATATATTTCTCTCCACCCTTTGCTGTGCTTGATACCCTAGCTTGGCTGGTCGCGCGCTTGCTTGGTCACGTGCTGGTCGCGGGTTCGAACCCCCCTGCTGTCCTTAAACTTTTTTCTTTTTTTTTATATACTAAACGAACTCGGAAAATTCCATAAAAATATTCTAAAAATCCCTAAAAATATCTAGAATATTTCTAAACCATTTTTAAATAATTCTAAGGACTTTAAGAACTAAAAAATGAGAATTTTGGGGCGTTACAAGTTGCACATCTACATGCTATGGTAAAAGAACTAATCACCGACCTTGAGAACCTCGGAGAAAAGGTAACAAGTCGCGATGCTCAAAGGTACATCTTAAACGCATTTCCGAGAACCCCGGAATGGACCTCGGTAATCGATGTGTATTTCATTTCGAAAGATTTAACGGTAAGTACATTAGAGCAATTATTTTCTACTTTGGAACTTCACGAATCTCGTTTTGTAGAAACGAATAAGAAAGCAAGCATCGTCGCACTGAACACAAGGAAGATCCAACTCGACGAGGAATCCTCGACTGACGACGAAACAACAAAAATGGTAAGTTCTTTTAAAAGTTTTTTTAAAGCTAACAAATTTTCAAGAACGCAGAAAAGAAGACGGTCCCCAAAGAAGTGAATAATCAGATGCTACAACTGTAAAGAGGAGGGACACCTGAAGGACCAGTGTCCTAAACTCAAAAACCAGCCAAAGAAGAAAAAGGCACTGAAGGCCACCTGGATGAGTCCTTATCAGAAGAGTCGGAAGGTCAAGAATACGCGGGACTTGCGCTGATGGCAAATCATCAAGAAGGGAGCATTGATGAAGGGGGAGAGACGTCAGAAGAAACCGACGACGAAGAAAGAACCTCGCTTTTCGAAAGCGACCCGGTAAGTGAGGTTTGTTTTCTTTCTCATGATCAATTATATGCAGGAGTTAAAGCCTTGCTCAAATCTAATTGTAGATTAGAAAAAGAAAATTTAAAATTGAAAAATGAATTAACACTTACATCCTCTTCTGATATTTTGAAAAATGAAAATGATAATTTGAAAAACTTAGTGCAAAAATTAGAACTTGATATTGCATATTTACGACAAAAGAAAAATAGCTTTCGTGATAATTTAAATTGGTATTTTAAAAACCACAAGGGTCAATTTAAAAAAGTACCCAAAGTTATATTCCGCCTAAGTTTTTAATTAATCCTGTAGACAGGAATTTATTTTGGGTTCCTAAATTTGTATTAAACTGATATTTTTTTTTGGTATTATATATGTGCGCATTTTGTTTCTCTAACAAAAATTATGTTTTTATTTTTTTATGCACAATTATGCTGTCTATCTACTGGAACTTCTTTCAAATTTTTCGAAGTATTTTTTCCAATTTTTTAAAATTTATTCTTCAAGAACTCTTATGTGTTGGTTTGTCATTTTTGGACTTGATGAACGAATTTAAAACTCAAAATTTTTGTCCAAACTCATATCTTCATCTTCGACTTTAATAAAAATATTTAGATTTTTTAAGAATTGTTTATTGAAATATGTTTTTTTTAAAAAATTCGATAGAAAAATATTTTGATCAGATCCGGTTTTTTTTTCTTTTTTCTCCTCATCAGCTGTGGATTTTATCAAACATTTTTTTGGGAGTTTTTTAAGTCATTTTTTTTTAAAAAATGGAACTAACTTTGAAAAAAAAATGTCATTTTAAATTTGAAAAATTTGTGACAATGCGATTTTTTTTCACTTAAAATATTTTTTATTGCACTCAAAAATTTTCTTCCCTAATTATTTCCCATTTTTTGATGTGATCAAAGGGGGAGGAATAGTATTAAGTTAAGGGGTAGAATTTTAATTTATTCTAAATTAAAATTTTTTAACTTAAACTGTTTACATTATTATGCATGTTTTTTTTTGTTTACCCTAACTTAACTTGGATTGATGCACATCAAAAAGGGGGAGATTGTAAGTACCCCTGGTTGATTTTGATGTGATCAACCAATTTAAGTTAGGTCCTGGTATGTTTAATCCCTTTGCTAAGTCTGCAGGAGCTTAGGTATGGAGGAAGTTGAGCGTAAGACGTAGCGGACGAGAAGGATTGTGCGGGGAAGTGAGCCGACGGGCTCGGTACAATCCGAGGGACGCGGAAGCTGCGGAAAAGTACGCCGGTGGAGCGAGAAGGACGTGCGCGGTGTCTGAGGGACGAGAAGCCGGGAGGAAAGACGCTCGAGGGGCGAAATGCTGAAGTCGGGTTCGGGTGAGCCTAACTCCGGTTGGCCGGAAATCACCCAGAAGACGAAGAATCAAAAAGACTGGTCCAAGCGCCCAAAAGAAAAGAGAAAATTATTTGGTACTGGTCCAAGCGCCCAAAAGAAAAGAGAAAATTATTTGGTGCCAAAAAGATTCGAACATGGGACCCCACTGCTAGATGTCTCCATACTTACCGAATGGGATAAACAAGTGATGTGAGCCGAAGATAAAGTTAATCACCTGCTGCGAATAGAAGCAAAGTTTTAATTAAACTTTATTTTCTAAAGGATAACCTTATCCTTTAATCAGATCTATGGACGCAGTTTAATCCCATCCAAGATTAATTGTCCAGATTATATCCATGGATCAACGACCAAGAGAAAATTCATCAAAAATCAATCTTTTTTATTCATTCTTGTAAAATATCTAAAAGTCTAGCGTGCTATTTTTGTATGGCTTCTCCGCCACAAGGAGATTTTTTATTGAGCGTCCACTGCCGTGGAAGCAACGTTCTCAGTTGCGACCAAGTTTTTTTTAAGACGAGTGCCTCCACTTTCATAATTTTTTTTCCATCTATTCACCCCCCTCTAGCCAGTCCAACCCGGTCCAACAAGTGGTATCGGAGCCATGGTTGCCGTAGAAGGACTAATCGCCGACTGCAGCAATTTCAAGAAAAATGGTTGGAGCCGTAATCTACCCGCCGAAATTTGAGGGGGAGTTCGCGATGTGGAAGCACCGAATGCAGGTATTTTTTAAAACAGATATTGAACTGCTATTAACTATGAAAAATGATTTTTCAGTTCCAAAGGACAACAACGACAAGGATAAAGAAATAGAGTCGTGGACTAAGAAGGAGCAAGCGGACTTTGTAGCAAACGACAAAGAGAAAATTATTTGGTATTGGTCCAAGCGTCCAAAAGAAAAGAAAAAATTATTTGGTGCCAAGAAGATTCGAACCTGGGACCCCACTGCTAGATGTCTCCATACTTACCGAATGGGATAAACAAGTGATGTGAATAAGTTGATGTGAGCCGAAGATAAAGTTAATCACCTGCTATGAATAGAAACAAAGTTTTAATTAAACTTTATCTTTTAAAGGATAACCTTATCCTTTAATCAGATCTAATGGATGCAGTTTAATCCCATCCAAGATTAACTGTCCAGATTATATCCATGGATCAACGACCAAGAGAAAATTCATAAAAAATCAATCATTTTTATTCATTCTTGTAAAATCTCTAAAAGTCTAGCGTGCTATTTTTGTAAGGCTTCTCCGCCACAAGGAGATTTTTTATTGAACGTCCACTGCCTTGGAAGCAACGTTCTCAGTTGCGACCAAGTTTTTTTTTAAGACGAGTACCTCCACTTTCATAATTTTTTTTTCGTCTATTCACCCCCTCTAGCCGGTCCAACCCGGTCCAACCCGGTCCAACATGTAGAACATAGAAAATCAGAGGAGGTTATGCCTAGGAAGTAGAGTATGCAAGTAGAGCAAGAAAATTGGGATAGGAAGGGAGCAAGAACTTGGTATATCCAAGGGATTACAAGCTTGGCCGAAGATTGCTAGAGATGCACTACCTAAGTGAAGCAAGAGCAATGGCATGAGTAGGGAACCCATAGGTTTGATGGGACAAGATCTCTTGGTGAAAGAGAACTATCAGTGATCTAAGAGTTGAGATCAATTAGACTCGGAAAAGGGTAACTTAAATCTAGGCAACCCTGGTTATTAGATAAACAACTAAACCATAGTTCAATTAATTGATTGCTAAGTTGATTATGTTGGTGTAGGGAGCATCAGATAAGAGTAATCAACCTCTAGGTTTCGATGTTTGATAATACCAAGGTTTGTTCAGTTTAGCCAAAAGTTAATCCATATAAAACATGATTTTTGGAAGAGAAAATCTAGTCAAGATCAGATGACTAACAAAGAAGTCCTAATCAAGGGACTGGGCAAAAAGTCCTGATTGGGTGATTAGGCAACGAAGACCTAATGAGTGAAGCTAGATAACAAAGATCTGGTGAGTGAAGTTGGGCCTAATGAGTAAAGCTAGGTGGTGGAAATCCTGATGAGTGAAATCAAACAAAGAAAATCCTAGTGACACTACCACAAAAAATAGCATTCCCGACAGAATTTACCGACGGAATTCCGTTGGTAAACACACTTACCGACGGAATTCCGATGGAATTTTCTCCATCGGAGTGAAACCCATAAGTTGGAATTACCGACGGAATTTTCGTACTATCGGTAAAATTTTGACGAAATTTTATTTCCGTTGGAATATCGTTCTGACTGAATAAAAAATTCCGTCGGAAATTTCCTATGGAATTACGGTTCCATCGGAAATTTCCGACGGAAATCGGGGGGGTTTCCGTCGAAAATTTCCGATGGACTTACGGTTCTGTCGGAAATTTCCGACGGAATCAATAATTCCGTCGGAAATTTCTGTCGGAAATTTCCGACCGGAAAACCTCCAATTACCGTCGGAAATGTTTTTGATATTTTCCGACAGAATATTAATTCCGTCGGAAATCCGTCGGTAAATAAAAAAAATTTGAAGATTTAATTTGTATTTAGGTAATACTATATATACATTTTACAATAATAATACAAATAGAGATATAACAACAATCCAATAAAATAATGTGTCTAGATCAATCACTAGATCACATTCACAACCATCACATTCACTAGATAACAACCATTACATTCACAACTATCACATTCACTATATAACAACCATCACATTGACAACATGAATTGCATTCAAAACAATATACAAACCTGAATCAATTACATTCAAATACAAAACAAACTTCATGTAAATATACCAAACTATCAAACACAAAACTATCAAACATAAAGCATATCCAATACCAAATTACAAACATAAAGCTATCAAATACAAACATAAAGCTATCAAATACAACATACCAAACTATCAAACATCATGTAAATATTCAAGCATATCCAATAATAAAAATCAACTACAAACTTACCTGAACAAAAACAACTACAAACATATCCAACTCTGTGTTCCCTGAAATAAAAATCAAATCATCATACTAGTAGACCATATAAACAGAATAACAACATGTGTCAAATTCAAATATTTTTTATAAGTAAAAACATACCTGAATCACAGAGGATCCCTGAAATAAAAATAAAAAAAATCTACATATTAGTAGACTATATAAACAGAATAAATATATTTTATAAGGTTTAATATACGAAAAAGAACACACATCCAACAATAGATTAATCATAAATTAAAAAACTAATATGTAATTGAACATACCTCAAAAAAACTTAATCAGCCGGTGGATGAGAGGGCCCTAGAGTGTCCTGTGATGGCTGACGAGGCAAAGAATCTAGGAGGAATCACATACGACTCATGAGTTCTCTATTTTCTGCAACAAGCTGCTGATGCTCCTCATCTCTCCTTTCTCCTTCAGCTGCCCACGCCGCTTCGTCAGCGGCCCTCCCCTCCTTCTCAGCGGTCATCCATTTCGCCATCTCTCCTCGCACTGTTTGAACTTGAGTGCGCAGATCTCAATTTTCTTCTAATATTCTATGCATCTCACTATAATAAGATGAACAGTAATTGGAACGACCCCTCGGATCCTCAAGCGATCATCAAATGCAACTCTGGTCTGAGAGCCAAGGCTGTAGAGGGTAGAGTTCTTTGTCCGTCCACCGCCAATATCATAATATATGTCATTAAGTGCCTCGGTGGATAGAGTTTGCGACTCTCCTCCCTCTACTGCAGCCTGAGATACTTGAGCGACTCTCTCGGTCATTTCCGCCTATATTGTAAAATAGAACATGATTAAAAAGTAATTCGATGAAAAGTACTAAAATGTAACTAAAATAAACACTAAGTAATGTTCTTACATGGATGGTCGCAGAATGCGAATCTACGAATGTGCCATCTTTTTTTTGTAGGAATTCTTGAAAGAGAAAATGAAACAGCTTGTCGAAGGATCTGAGGCTCAGGGTGAGGGTCTTATTATTCGAGGAAGGACTCAGGAGAAAGACTCTGATGGTAATATCAGGGGCAGAAATAGCAATAAGATCTGTAATTATTGCAAGAAGAAGAGTTACATCAAATCTGAATGTTATAAGCTGCAGAATAAGAATAAAAGGGCAGGTGAAAATTCGAGGGAAAAACAATCAGAGAAGTCTGGTGAGGCTGATGTTGCCGAAAATTACAGTGATGGTGAACTTCTCGTTGCCTCTAATGCTGATTTGAAGCAGAGTGAGGAATGAATTCTTGATTCTGGTTGTACGTTTCATATGTGTCCCAATCGGGACTGGTTTTAACATATGAAACGGTTTCAAGTGATGCCATTTTGATGGGTAATAATACATCTTGCAGAATTGCTAGTATTGGTGTGGTCAGAATTAAGATGTTTGATGGTGTCATTTGGACACTTGGTAATGTGAGGCACGTTCCTGATTTGAAGAGAAATATGATCTCTTTGAGTATTCTTGATTCTAAATGGTACAAGTACACTGGTGTAGGTGGAGCTGTGAAGGTCAGTAAAGGGTCTCTTGTTGTGATGAAGAGACTAAGGAAAACCGCCAGTTTATATGTTTTGCAGGGATCCACAGTAATAGGTAATGTTGTCGTTACAAGGTGATATTGATAAAAGTAGATCACTTATGGGAAGCTTGTAAGAAAGCTATTTGGTTGAAAGAACTCTTCAGTGAGCTTAGCAAAGACTAGAAGATTACTACAGTCTTTTGTGATAGTCAGAGTGTCATTTTCTTCACGAAGGATCAGATGTTTTATGAGAGGACAAAGTTCATTGATGTGAGACACTCCATATAGACAAGTTTAAGCATTACTTGAACTTGGTTGGTGCTAGATGCTGAGATTTACTTGTGGGGCTTTTATGGAAGAGGTGGAGAATATTCTTTTGAAGATTTGTGGAATTTACGTCAAGGTGAAGATTGTTAGAGTTTGGTGACCCGAATTCTGTTTAATCCGTTAATATTTATTAGATATTTTCTTATTAATATGTTAATTAACAGATTCTTTATAAATCTGTTAATTAACAATTTCGTTATTAATTTTTTATTTGACTAAGTATTCTAAGGTCCCTATAAATTGTGTATCTCATGGACAAGTTGTAATCAATCAATCAAGAAAGTTATTTGGTTATCTCTTCTTTCTTTTCTCTACCTCTCTTTTTCTTACTTCTTTTTACTTTATTATGATATAAGAGTTGCCGACTTTGTATTCCGTCGTTCTTAGTGATTTTTTCTCCTCTGCCCGTGGTTTTTTCCTGTCAAGGGTTTTCCACGTAAATCTGGTGTGTTCTCTATTATTCTTGTTGCCGTTTTTCCGTTCTAATCTCGTAACAGTAATAGTTCTTTTTCATTTTCAAATATTGATTATTAGCAATGTGAAATATAATGTTTTCATTATTATGAATTTTAGTTTATGTACATTGGTAATAAACGGCATTGGTAATGAATTATTTATATACTATCAATTTTACTATTTTTTATCTTAATTTAAAGAGGTTTTTTTTTCAGCGGACCCTTTAAAATCTAAGCCCAGCCCTACATATAACATTGTGGATGGTTTAAATCTAACAAGTTTATGAACATTTTGGGCAATAATTCAGAAACTTATGAGTATAAAGTAAACATATTTTGGGCAAATATATGTCTCGGCTATTCATTTTGTGCAGTTTCACCATTTTCAACATTACGCTCCTATGATAAAGTTTCTACTTACAAACTCTTTTTTTTTAGTTGGTACTAGATACTCTTCCTTTTAATTTGTATTACATACATAATAAATTTTCTCTCAGGTTTTAGGATAAGATTAAATGACTTTAAAAACACTTAGGCCCAAGAGAACAAATTAGTTTAAACCAATTTGTAAAAGTCAAGAAGATGATTCTTTAAAAAACTATAAATTTGGTGAGAATTAAAAACATATCATGAAAGTTCATATCGATCTCCAAACATTTTGATTGGATGCATATTGTTTATAATGGAGTAGGCATATATTTTAAGTCAACAGAAAAGAACTACCGAAAATGCATCATCTATGTCTTGAATTAATATTAGTCTTTTCACTAAATCTAAAATAGTTAAAGCCTGAGTTTTAAAATAATTTTTTATTAACTCGGTTGAACTCAAGATTTTTTGGGTTAAAAAAATTCAAAATTTCCTAAATGCAAATAAAGGAGATTCATTCCAATAAATGGATTATTCAACCTGATTTGGATTGGTGAGACACCTCTTTCAGTGTTAAATGCATCCTTCGGGTGGTAGATGTAATCCTTCTATAAGTATATGTACTTTTTTTTTTTTATTTGGATGGACGCTCTGAGTGTTAGATACATTCCTTATAATAATGTCGCCATGGATTTATTATTATCGACTATTGATTTATTAATATATATTATTAAATGATCATTTTATGTAGGGGTGAGTAAAATTTTGATTCCATCAAAATAATTGATCAAACCAAAATAAGTTGAAATTTTGATCGAGAAAGTTCAGATTTTTTTTTTAAAAATTGATTATTTCAAATAAATCCTTTCAATTTAGATTATGAATTTTGAAATTTGATTAAACCAATCAAATTGATTTTATTAAATAATAATTGTGAGATAAGATAATTTAGAATTTTCTGAAATTTTTTAAAAAATATTCTTAAAATTACTGACATATTTTTAGAATTTATGAAAATAAATAAATTAAAAAAAAAATTTATTTAGCTATCCTAATCCGATGAGAAAAAGATTATTTTAGAAATTCATTTAAATATATTTTGTTAACATCATCTTCAATCACAAACATCATATTTGATATAATTTTTATACTAAAAAATACAATATCAATATCAAATACTATTTCAGCTCGAATCCACTCATACTATATCACATCAAAAAGGAATATTTCTTAAAATATTTTATTTTTTCTTATTCATAATTTAATTATCAAAGTATATTTTGATTTAGTAATATTTTTATGATAATTATTATATTTAAAATTAATACTTCATTTATATTTACTAAGTTAATTTTGTATTTTGTATGTAATGTAATGGATGACGTATTTTACATTAATGCATATCAAATTTTTAAATATTTTACTATATTTTTTTATGAAATTAGTGATATAATTTTTAATAAATTACATCTTTATAAATATGTATAATAAAATTAACATATGTTATTAAATATACTTAATTTAAATTTATGATAAATAATTAATATTACTATAAATAATGAGGGTACAAATTAATTTTAGTTATGTTATTTCATAATATAATATTTAATAATATATATTATATTCATATAATAAGATTTTTTACAATTTAAAAAATTTCAATACTAAATATGGTGTGCACCACAAACATGGTGATATCCCCATCGGAAAAATATAGTATTTAAGGATGGGTTTGAGATGTCCTAAATCTATTTCTTTAACCCTCTCCTTCGTTGCATTTTTTCTCTGATTTGACCGCTGCCCTACGTCTCCCGATCTGCTTCCCTCATCGTTGTCGACGGCGGCGATCGTCGCTCCTTGGTCGGTGCCGAGCCCAGCAAGCCCTAACCTGATTCTTCTTTCTCGCCCCCGATCCACACCCTTCTCCCTCTCCCTCTCGCCTCTCCTTCTCTATCTGCCTTCGCTTCCCATTAGCTCCGATCGTCGATCGCCGCCGCCCTTCCTTTGGGCGACGCCGGGTCCGCGACGCTATAACCGTCGGTTGGGTGAGCTCCAGTTGCTGCCCAATCGCGTCGTCCCCTGGCCGTGCAGCGAGTTGGGATCGATGGCTACCAGAGATTGGAGACGGAGTTGGAAGCCTAATCTGCTATCCTCGTGCGTGTGTGTGTATAGGCTGCCGCTGATCCACAACGATTGCCGTTCTTCTTCGAGTATTTGCCAAACCACCGGAGAAAAGAAGTCGATTGGGTATCAAATTTTGTTAAAATTGAGAATATTAAATTAGAATCATAGGGTGAATAATTATTGCAAATAAGGGTCGTTAGGTTAACAAATTGATGCAATTAAGGTTGCAAAAGATGATTCGTTCGTCTAGCACCTCCGTTAACCCATTTCAGGGTCAATACGGAGGAGATAAATTATGGAGTTACTAGTCCAAATATTGTGGCTAGCGCGTGGGGAGGAAAGATATTGACTTTGTTAAATTTTGACTCTCATATCTCAAGATGATAATACCGTATACATTAGTTATTAGTTCATCCCATAAAAACAAATTGATGCAATTAAACTTCGTTGGATTGAGGAAAGCGTGTGAATGAAACGGTAAGTTAATTTTGAGCAATGATAGGGAGAGTGAAAATCATATTGAATGATGTGGCATGACGTGACATGATGTGACACTTTACATGCACACGTTCAATTATCGTTTGGACACCATTGGCGGCCTTCGCCCGCCGCCCCGAATCAAACTATACCCTGGTGGGCACGGTGAACCTGTTAAAGATCGTGCATGCAAGGTGCCACGTCATTCACTATGGTTTTCACTCTCTCATTTTCACTCTCCCAATCATTATTCGTTAATTTTAATTGATAATTTTAATTAAGATCAGTTAATTGATTAATGTTTGATTACTTGAAGGTTAACTGAATTAAATTAAGATTAATGTAGGAATGATTGAGTTTTGGATTATTGTTAGTACCTTAATTAACTAGATGATTAATTCTATGAATAGAAAATAATGATTAATGAGGTTGGGTAACGTTCACCCTTGAACGATCGGCCTGATCTTATGGAAAATTTCCACCGGCCGGCAGGGTAAATCGGGAAGCGCTCGCTTTGGGCTATCCAAAACCCAGCGTCAGGATTCGCGCCTCATTTGGAGGAAATTTTTTTGCAAAATACGTTGTAATTGGGGATCAAACCGTGGATGTCTGGGATAACAACTAGTCGCTCTTCCACTGTACTATATAGCCCCAGAGGCATTAATTCTATAAATATAAAAAAAAATAATTAACGAGGTTTTTCCAACCTCAGATGATCGGCCCGGTCCCATGGAAGTTTCCCGCCGATCGCTAGGGTAAATCGGGAAGTGCTCGTGGCGGACGGTCCAAAAGCCCAGCGTTCTAGGGTTCGCACCCCACTTGGAGGAAAAATTCTTGCAAAATATGTCGTAGCTGGAGATCGAACCACGGGGATACCTGAGATGATAACTAGTCGTCCTTCCTCTACACCATAACCTCAAGGGCCATTAATTCTATAAATATAGATTGATTAGTAGGTGGATTAACTAATTAGTATTTGGATTGAACTAATGGAGGACTCTTAGAGTGCATTTGGTTGAGGATTATACATGATAACTTTGGTTATCCATCCAAGGTTATAAAAAAACCTTATTTGGTTTGGATAATCAGTGATTCCCAAGTAATCATCTATGCCCGACATGTCAGCAAAAGGGCATGCAATCAGGAATCGAAAAACCTTAGAAAAGTGAGATTTTTCTTGATTGTGGGGTTATAAAATTTTTCTTTTCCAAATAATCCCTTAATATTTACTCTTTAAGACAAAACTACCCCTAATAATTAATTATATTACAACTCATTGTCGTAGTCGGCGGTCGGCCGCGACCGTTGACGACTGGAGGCCGGCTGCGATCGGTAGCCGGCGACCATCGACCAGTGACGATATAATTTTTTAAAATTAAAACAAATATAATCGTAGATCGTCGATCCGACGACTGATATAATTTTTTAAACTTAAATTGAGGATGTAAACAAGTATAAAATATTATCTTATTTTTTATTTTTAATTTAAACAAGCATACAATATTATAATACTTATATTAAACTAAAGGGTAATATGGTAAAATATTATACTAGATTATATACTATTACTTCCAAACAAATAAGATTTTATTTGATCATTTAAATTAAACCAAACAATATTAGGTTATATTTCATTCCCCATAATCTTAGTTATGTGATTACTTGGTAATCACATAACTAAGTGTTGGTGCAATCAACCCAAGTTTGATCGGGTAGATCATGGGTTTTGATGTATGTGTCAATATGATTAAGTTAGGTTTTTATGTTGATTTGATGTGTGTGTTTGAGTCTTGCAGGACTTGGTGAACCACACATGAGGATTAACGAAGTGAAGCATCCGAGGGACGAGAGCCGAGGAAGAGGACTTCAAAAGGCAAGCCGAGGAAGTAGACTGTAAAGGCATACGCGAAGGATGACATGGAGACAAGTCACGGGCTTGTGTGCATCTGAGGGACGAGAGCCGAAGGAAGAGAACTTCAATGGGCAAGCCGAGGAAGTGGACTTCAAGGCATACGCGAAGGATGGACACCGGAGAGGTTAAGAGAAGTTTGCAAGCAGGGTAGTCGACTGGCAAGAGAAGCAGTCCACTAGCAGCGTTGAGAGGAAACTCACAGAAAGATCAGTCGACTAGCAGCGTTGAGAGGAAACTCATAGAAAGATCAGTCGACTGGTCTGGTCTTCTCAAAATAGAGTCGTTAGGCTAGCCGTTGGTTGGACACCAGTCGACTGAAGAGGTTATGAAGTGTGATTGAAAAATTCTCTTCTAAGTGCCCAAAGCTTCCAAAACCTACTCTCTTCCTCGTACTCTAAGTCTCATCTTGTAAAAAAGGAAGAGATCATCTTGTGAGGGTTTCTCCACCTTCATGTTTGATTGAAAAGGAGAAGAGCATAGTGGAGCTTGGTTGTGTGTGTGGACCCTTGGATTAGTCATCTCAAGGAGGTGGTGATCAAGTAAATCAAGGGAGTTAGCATTGCTTTCATTGTTATTGTTTTGCCTATCTTGTGTTTGTATTTTAGCCAACATTTTTTAGACAAAATAAAAAAGAAGTTATTCATCCTCCTCTAGCCAAACGCAAAGGTCCTAACACTAAGGTTATACATGATAACTTCAACCAAACGTACCCTTAGGTTAAATATAGTTCAGTCATGTGATAAATTACCGTAAAAGTGTTGCATTAATTCAGAGCAATCAATTAATCAAGTTAACTTGGTGTTATCCAAATGATTCCATTTTGGTAGGGTTAAATTACGATGATGATTTAATTCATGTAAACAACAAGGTTAATTATGTGAGATGTAATCAATTAATATCTAATTATTGGATTAATTGAATTATGAATTAATTAATGAGTTGATTAATTAATTTAGGGATGAATAAATTAAGAAATTGATTAATTAATCAATAGAGTTTAATTATTAATTAATAGACTCTTAGATTTTTCGTGCCTTGATATGTAGGATTCGAGCTTGAGACATAACCCTAGATTTGAAAACGACTAGAACGTTTTATAGATAAGGGTGGATGTTTCTTCCTTTGCTTCTGTAGTCATTTCCTTAGTGCATGGTTTTAGTTGACGACTTAGATTGTTTTACCTTGACTTTGTAACTTGAGCTTGATACTTACCTGCTTGCACTTGGAGATGATCTATTTATGCTTTATACAATCTATGTTTTGTTATTCATACTCTGTAGTGTGTATATATGTATGATATGTCCTATATGAGTTACCATATTGTTTGTTTACATGTTGTAGTTGTACACACGTGTATGGTGTGTACTATAAGTGTTACTAGTACATACAGTCAATTAAGTCTCCCTCTGTGATTGAGAGAGTCATATTCGCCGCCCACTATGCCACTCAGGGATAGTGGTAGCTAATGTTGGGACTGGGTGCATGTCGACAAGGATACGGGTTCGTAAAATTTTAAATTTTTACGTGCAGCGGAAGAATTAGCATAAAATAATTTCCTAAATTATTTTAACCACGTATCTAGCATGCAATCTTATGATGTGTTGACATGATCATAAAATAAAACATTGCGGAAAAGTAAACTAATTTACTTTGTACCTCGCGTAACTCGAAGAAAAGGGACGAGATCCAACCGTAGCGTCCCTTGGAAGCTTCGCCTCTATTCGCGTCCACGCCGAGTTCTCTTCGGGATGACTTCGCAAAGTCACGAGTTTTGTGCCGACGAGAACTACTAGATTCTCTATAGGCACAACAAAGAAGATCAAGAGAGGAAAGGGAAACTAACAACCAAGAAACGGAATCGAATTCCGAGAGGGAAGGAGATGTGATCCGCTTCTTCTTCTTCTTGGTTGGCTTCTCCTTCTTCTTGTTAGCTCACGGCAACCACCTTCTATGGGAGGAGTTGCGCCGGCCCTAGCCCTCAAGAGGAGGCGCCGGCCCTAGATGCTTCAAGGTGGGCGCCGGCCCTAGGTGGGGAGAAGGGAAGGAGAAGAGAATAAAAGAGAGAGAGAGAGGGAGCTCTATATCAATACACGATTATTGATTGGGAATCCAAGGCTTGCCTATGGTTCCTTATATAGTTGCTTCTCCCTCGCTAAGTCTCCTCTTTAACAGAATTAACGGAATTAGTTATCATAAGAATTTTATCTTATAAAATTTCTTATGACTTATTCCGTTAAGCCTAGTCTTATTATAACTAAGTTATAATAAAACAAATTTTTCTTCTCTTTTAAATTATGGAATAAATTTTATAAGAAATTTATAAACATTCTTATTATGGAAAAATCAATTCATAATTGATTTTATAAATTTAAAATAAACCAATTCATGGATTATTTTAACTTCCATAAAAGGAATAAATTTCTATAAATTTATTTATATAAATTTCTTTATACAAATTTATTTATCCATAATTTATAAAACAAATCACACTAGATTTATTTTATTAATTAAACCAAAATTAATTAGTTTTCTCCCAATAGGTGGCCGGCCAAACCAAGGGGTTTGGCACCCTCCTTGGCCGGCCAATCAAGCCCCACCAATCGCGAATTAAACTCATTTAATTCGCCCAATAAGCCTTCAAAAGACTTAGCCAATTTTAGCTTCCATTGCGCCTCTGATTAACTCAGATTCGACTTATTTCTCTTGATCGGAAAATCCAATTTTCAACTCGTTTTAAATCCCTCGGATTACTCGTAGTGCGTGTGACTAAATAGGCTTTCGATTTATGTTGGCCGTCTATAATCAACCAATTATAGAACGATCATGAGTGACACCTAGTAGTACATCATGATCCCCAATTAATCGAAAGATCAACGGTTTGACCTCAGAAGAAATTATTCTGAAACCCTTCAGCAGCTCTAATGAGTCGTGCCCCATTCCCTTCACCATCTTATACCCACTTGGTTCAGGACACGGTCTATTTGTGTCAGTCCCCACTAGGCTGACTACGTCACACCTAGCCCAAGTAATGTCTTTCTCGTCCTTTGGATTTCTAATTACTCTCATGTATTTAAGAGACTCGCACTCTTAACATGATATACTCTGGCCAGAGGTTTTGAGTAACAATCCGACGATAGGCCTGGGTATACATCTCCTCGCAAGGAGTGGTGAATCCTTTGTAGGCTGTTCAAACATCTTCGGGCACTTCGGCTCATACCCAATCATCCTGGGTCCACACCTCCTTGGAGATGCTTGCTTAAGATGTTAAAGTATAAGTCTCCATGACCAAGATGACTTGAACACCGCAAGTCAAAGGAACATCGCACTTAAGCTGCAGTAAGAACTTCATTGACATATCTTTATAGATAACCATATGAAGTTTTACAGCTAGTCACTCCAATGAACTAGTTCCCTTAACTAGCATCCATGTTTATCTCCGGACATCCCAATGTCACCAGCCAGTGAAAATTAGCTGATTAGAGAATAACCCATGCTAGTCTTAACAGAATTGATAGTGTCCGTTTTTATCAATTCATCGACTAGGGATAATTTCAATACTTCACAATTGCACATTAGAGATAATCACTAGTTGTGATCCCATCACAAATTCTCTTATGCTGTGAGTTGTATTGTGGACATTCAGTAGATGAGTTTAAGATCCCAATCAAATACACAAAACATGTATACTTAAATAGTGAATTATCATTTATTAATATAAATGTTTACATCATAAGGCGATTGCCTTAAGACACTTCTCTCATATCACTAACAAACTCCCACTTGGCCTAATGCCAATCGCTACGGTATCCAATACCATAGGCTCTAACATGTCCCTCAAACTTGCTTTGAGGCAAGACCTTAGTTAAAGGATCCGCTATATTCCTTTCAGTGAGAACCCTCTCAATTTGTATGTCATTCCTACTTATAATCTCTCTGATCAGATGATAGCGTCGAAGCACGTGTTTGGATCGCTGATGAGACCTTGGTTCCTTCGCTTGTGCAATAGCTCCATTGTTGTCGCAGTAAACCGGCACTGCTTCATCAATGGTTGGAACCACACCAAGTTCTGAGACAAACTTCTTGATCCAAACTGCTTCCTTTGCTGCTTCCGAAGCTGCGATATATTCCGCTTCCGTGGTAGAATCCGCTACGGTGTCTTGTTTGGAACTTTTCCAACTTACTGCGCCTCCATTCAAAGTAAATACGTATCCAGACTGCGATTTGGAGTCATCCTTATCTGTTTGGAAACTGGCATCTGTATACCCACGTATTACCATATCTCCTTCTCCATATATTAGGAACACATCCTTAGTTCTTCTTAAGTACTTAAGGATTGTCTTTACAGCCGCCCAATGATCCATTCCCGGAACCGACTGGTATCTGCTTGTGACGCTCAAAGCATACGATACATCGGGCCTTGTACATAACATAGCATACATGATAGATCCTATTGCGGATGCATAGGGAATCTTATTCATGCAAATCCTCTCGTCTTCTGTGCGCGGACACATAGACTTTGAAAGGTTGATCCCATGCCTGATGGGAAGGTAACCTTTCTTGGATTCCGACATGCTAAACCTTTTTAGCACTCGGTCTATATATGTAGACTGCGAAAGACCAAGCAACCGTTTTGATCTATCTCTATAGATTCTAATCCCAAGGATATAGGTTGCTTCTCCCAGGTCTTTCATGGAGAAAGTTTTGGACAACCAAATTTAACTGTCTGTAAGACTGATATATCGTTTCCTATAAGTAAGATGTCATCGACATATAATACTAGGAATACGACTGCACTCCCACTAACCTTCTTGTACACACAAGGTTCGTCAGGATTTTGTGAGAAATCAAACTCTTTGATTGTCTCATCAAAACGGATGTTCCAGCTCCTTGATGCTTGCTTCAGTCCATATATGGATTGTCGAAGCTTGCATACTTTGGTTTTATCAACCGATGTGAAACCTTCAGGTTGTATCATGTATACATCCTCAAGCAGGTTTCCATTAAGGAAAGCTGTTTTCACATCCATTTGCCATATCTCATAATCATAATGAGCTGCTATGGCCAGGAGCATCCGAATGGATTTAAGCATAATTACCTTCCATGTCAGTTTTTTTCTTGAAAACCCACTTGCACCCTATGGGCTTAATCCCTTCGGGTGGGTTAACCAAGTCCCATACTTGATTTTCGTACATGGAATCCATTTCTGACTTCATGGCCTCAAGCCATTTGTCCCTTTCTGAACTTTTCAGGACATCTTCATAACTGATAGGTTCATCATCGCTTATGAGTAACACGTCGTTCGATTCACTTACGAGAAATCCATATCTCTCTGGAATATTGCGTGCCCTATCAGACCTACGAAGAGGTGGTGTTATTTTAGGTTCAACTGATAGCTCATCACTATGAATTATCGGTTGTGGGCCTAGACTTGGTGTCTCTGTAATGTCTATTGGAGTTTCTTGAACTTCATCAAGTTCAATGCCACTCCCACTGTTTTCTTGTAAAAGAAATTTTTTTTCCAGAAATACAGCATGCCTTGAAACAAACACCTTTTGTTCCAAGGGATGATAGAATTGGTAACCCTTCGTTTCCTTAGGGTCCCCAATAAATAGACATTTATCAGACTTAGCATCCAATTTGTCTGATATAGTCCGCTTCACATAAGCAGGACAACCCCATATCTTAAGGTGAGTTAAGTGAGGTTTCTTACTATTCCAAATCTCATATGGAGTAGTAGAGACTACCTTGGTCGGGACTCTGTTTAACAAGTAAACAGCTGTCTTAAGTGCATAGCCCCAAAAAAGATTTTGGAAGAGTTGCATGATTCATCATCGACCTAACCATGTCCATCAAGGTTCGGTTGCGCCTCTCAGATACACCATTATGCTGTGGTGTATACGGCGGAGTCCATTGGGACAGTATCCCATTGTCCCTAAGTTAATCTTGAAACTCTTGACTTAAGTATTCACCACCCCGATCGGATCGAAGTATCTTAATACTTCTGCCAAGTTGTTTCTCTACTTCATTTCTGAACTCTTTAAATTTCTCAAAAGCTTCAGATTTGTGTTTCATCAAGAACACATACCCGAATCGTGAGTGATCATCGATAAAGGTGATGAAGTAGCTATAGCCTCCTTGTGCTAGAGTTGACATTGGTCCACATACATCGGTATGTATTAGACCAAGCAATTCTCCCACTGGATTACCTTTTCCAGAAAAGGGTAATTTGGTCATCTTGCCTTTTAAGCATGATTCGCATGTATCAAATGAACCGGGTTCAAATGATTCCAAAATTCCACATCGGTGTAATTCGTTCATGCGTTTCTTACTTACATGGCCAAGACGACAATGCCAAGTGTAGGAGTCTATTCGATTATCTATTCGAGCACGTTTGTTGCTAACTTCGATATTGAAAACGTCATTGGATAAATCTAACGTGTAGATGCCATTGCACAAAGTTTCATTCCCACAAAGAACGCCATTTAAAGTTATGTAACAACAATTGTTACTAAAAGTTAAATGATAACCTTTTTCATTTAAACATGAAATAGATACAATGTTCTTTATTAATGAAGGAACAAAATAACAATTATCCAATTCTAGGACACGTCCAGTGGGGAGCTTTAGCAAATAGTTTCGATGGCAACAGCAGCAATCTTTGCTCCATTTCCAACTCGCATATTTGCTTCTCCTTGACAAGTCTTCTTCTATTCCTTAGCCCCTGTATGTCATTACATATATGTGAGCTACACCCAGTATCAAGTACCCAGGTATTTGAGGAAATAGAGTGACATTCAATAACGAAGATACCTGAAGAGGAAGGGGCATCGGATGCCTTATTCTTCAAGGACTCAAGATAAGCCTTGCAGTTTCTTCGCCAGTGACCCTCCTTGCCACAATGATGGCAAGTTCCTTTTGGTTTCTTTTCAGTCTTCTTGGCCTTTTTCTTCTTCCCTTTGTTCTGTTCTTTGACCTTCCTCTTAGAACCTTTCTTTGAGGAACCAACTAACAGTACCGCATTTTGATCCTGCTTTACAGTGGGCTCAACAGCCTTCAGCATGTTGATTAACTCAGGAATGGTAGTCTCCAGCTTGTTCATCCGATAGTTCATTACAAATTGTGAACAACTTTTGGGCAGACAATTCAGAATTAAGTCAATACTTAGTTCATGATCCATTGCAAAGCTGAGTGTGCCCAGTCGCTCAATGTACCCCAACATCTTTAACACGAATTGTGAGGCAGAAGTGCCTTCCTGCATCTTTGAGGTGAAGAGGAGTCTGGAGACCTCGAACCTTTCGGATCTCGCCTGCTCTTCAAATAACTCATGAAGATGGAAGATGATGGTATAAGCATCCATATGCTCATGCTGCTTTTGCAGCTCAGGTACCATAGATGCTAGCATGATGCAACCCGCCATTTCAGAATCGGTCACATGTTTCGATAGGCCAACAATGGTCTGGAGTTGCATTCTCTGGAGGATGGTTGGAAGTTGATTTCAATGAAATAAGCAAGCTTTCCGCCTTGAGGACTATTCCTCAGGTTTCGAAGCCAGTCCATGAAGTTCGGCCCAGTCAGTTATTGGTGTCCAAAATGGAACGCAAGTTTAGGGAAGACATGATCGAGTGATTAACCTAGAAATACAAATTGAGTTATGTGAGAAGAATGATTAAAGAATGTATCAACATACATAAATAAAATCCTATTTATTTTTCAAATTGAATAACCCTTTTTATCAATTCGGGAGATCGTAGGAACATCTCCAAATAGGTTGATATCCAACCATAGATAAGAACAACCATGACTGTGGCCATCAAGTTTTTCTTAGCTATGAAGGTAGGTAATTACACCGATTACATATCACATATATGTAACTATCACTTTATGCTATCAACTAATTGAATGTTTGCATAAATCATTGGGTTGTTAACTCATTAACAAGTATGTAACATTTACATAGTACCCAACTGCACCTCTCTTTACATCGACCTTGGCTGTGGCACAACAAATCGATGCTCCAAGCTTAAGGCTGACCCATTAATCAAGAAATAGTTTTAATATGGTTGAAGCTCATTCAACCGTTTAGTCAGGCTTGGATGTGTCCAACAACCAAAACTAAGGATTGACCTCTGACTCCAACTATATTATTCATAAACTAATTCCATGGTTTGAACATGTTGAGGTTCAAGTCGAGCATGGATGTGTCCATCAACCCAAACGAGAAACAAAACTCCGGTTCTAACCATATTAATGGAAGGTGTTAGCCTTAATATTTTGTAAGGGGTTTTGGGTCTCATCTTTTCCTTTTTAATGCACATTCATGACATATGTTATGACTAACGATTTCCTTAATAAAGTATGTATGTGACTTAAGTTATCAAGTCTCATTAATTGAATTAGGAACCGGATTTCCTAATTCTAATTTCATACTATATTAAAGGAATTGTTTCGGGAAACAATTTCCTAAATTGTCATAATCAATTTCGGAAATAATATGTTTAAGACTTTGATTTCTCTAAATCAAATCTTATTAAATTAAGAGGCAATTCCCTTAATTCAACGACATATTATTTTCATGAAAATCTCATTTAAGAAAACTCTATAGGAAACCATTTCCTAATTAATTTTGGAGACAACAATATGTAAGAGCATCACCTCTTAAATCATATTTTATTCATGGATTTAATTAATTACAACAAATTATTTTCTAAGGGTGGCTCCCCGAGGCTCAGATACCCAAAAAAAAATAATTTGTTGTAAATCCAATTGGACGGCTCCCCGAGGCTCAATCCAAATCAAACATGACAATTTCAATTAAAAATTGGGAAATTAAATTACGACAACTAGCTTTAAATTGGACGGCTCCCCGAGGCCCAATCCAAAATAAATAATTTTGTTGTCAATTTAAAGACGAATTCAAATTTAATTGTCAATTAACTGTCCATGAATTTGTCTAGACTTTCTTAAAAGAAAGTGCCCAAAATTGTGAGATTTCATAAATTGGTTTTCAGAATAATTGTAAGTTTCTGTTACAAAGAAAACTTACATATTTCCAAAATTGGAAAATTTCTAAATTAGAAAAATTTCCAAAATTGGAAAGTTTCCAAAGATGGGAAGTTTTACAATTATTATAAAATTTCAGGAAACTAGAAAATTTTCAAAAGTTTGCAAAATTTCATGAGGATTTTCCAAACTTTGAAATTCCTAAATCTAAAATTATTATAATTGGAAAGTTTCCATAATTGAAAATTTTCCAAAATTGAGATCATGACAAAGTGTTCCGCAAAACAATTATATGATTATGTCGAACACTAACCGGCTCTGATACCACTGTTGGGACCGGGTGCATGTCGACAAGGATACGGGTTCGTAAAATTTTAAATTTTTACGTGCAGCGGAAGAATTAGCATAAAATAATTTCCTAAATTATTTTAACCACGTATCTAGCATGCAACCTTATGATGTGTTGACATAATCATAAAATAAAACTTTGCGGAAAAGTAAACTAATTTACTTTGTACCTCGCGTAACTCGAAGAAAGGGACGAGATCCAACCGTAGCGTCCCTTGGAAGCTCGCCTCTATTCGCGTCCACGCCGAGTTCTCTTCGGGATGACTTCGCAAAGTCACGAGTTTTGTGCCGACGAGAACTACTAGATTCTCTATAGGCACAACAAAGAAGATCAAGAGAAAAAAGGAAACTAACCACCAAGAAACGGAATCGAATTCCGAGAGGAAGGAGATGTGATCCGCTTCTTCTTCTTCTTGTTGGCTTCTCCTTCTTCTTGATAGCTCACGGCAACCAACCCTAGGGAGGAGTTGCGCCGGCCCTAGTCAAGAGGGGCGCCGGCCCTAGAGCTCAAGTGGGCGCCGGCCCTAGGTGGGGAGAAGGGAAGGAGAAGAGAATAAAGAGAGAGAGAGAGGGAGCTCTATATCAATCACGATTATTGATTGGAATAAGGCTTGCCTTTGGTTCCTTATATAGTTGTCTCCCCGCTAAGTCTCCTCTTTAAGAATTAACGGAATTAGTTATCATAAGAATTTATCTTATAAATTTCTTATGACTTATTCCGTTAAGCCTAGTCTTATTATAACTAATTTATAATAAAACAAATTTTCTTCTCTTTAAATTATGGAATAAATTTTATAAGAAATTTATAAACTTTCTTATTATGGAAAAATCAATTCATAATTGATTTTATAAAATTAAAATAAACCAATTCATGGATTATTTTAACTTCCATAAAAGAATAAATTTCTATAAATTTATTTATATAAATTTCTTTATACAAATTTATTTATCCATAATTTATAAAACAAATCACGCTAGATTTATTTTATTAATTAAACCAAATTAAATTGGTTTTCTCCCTTAGGTGGCCGGCCAAACCAAGGGTTGGCACCCTCTTTGGCCGGCCAACCAAGCCACCAATCGCGAATTAAACTCATTTAATTCGCCCAATAAGCCTTCAAAAGACTTAGCCATTTTAGCTTCCATTGCGCCTCTGATTAACTCAGATTCGACTTATTTCTCTTGATCGGAAAATCCAATTTTCAACTCGTTTTAAATCCCTCGGATTACTCGTAGTGCGTGTGACTAAATAGGCTTTCGATTTATGTTGGCCGTCTATAATCAACCAATTATAGAACGATCATGAGTGGCACCTAGTAGTACATCATGATCCCCAATTAATCGAAAGATCAACGGTTTGACCTCAGAAGAAATTATTCTGAAACCCTTCAGCAGCTCTAATGAATCGTGCCCCATTCCCTTCACCATCTTATACCCACTTGGTTCAGGACACGGTCTATTTGTGTCAGTCCCCACTAGGCTGACTACGTCACACCTAGCCCAAGTATGTCTTTCTCGTCCTTTGGATTTCTAATTACTCTCATGTATTTAAGAGACTCGCACTCTAAACATGATATACTCTGGCCAGAGGTTTTGAGTAACAATCCGACGATAGGCCTGGGTATACATCTCCTCGCAAGGAGTGGTGAATCCTTTGTAGGCTGTTCAAACATCTTCGGGCACTTCGGCTTATACCCAATCATCCTGGGTCCACACCTCCTTGGAGATGCTTGCTTAAGATGTTAAAGTATAAGTCTCCATGACCAAGATGACTTGAACACCGCAAGTCAAAGGAACATCGCACTTAAGCTGCAGTAAGAACTTCATTGACATATCTTATAGATAACCATATGAAGTTTTACAGCTAGTCACTCCAATGAACTAGTTCCCTTAACTAGCATCCATGTTTATCTCCGGACATCCCAATGTCACCAGCCAGTGAGAATCAGCTGATTAGAGAATAACCCATGCTAGTCTCAACAGAATTGATAGTGTCCGTTTTTATCAATTCATCGACTAGGGATAATTTCAATACTTCACAATTGCACATTAGAGATAATCACTAGTTGTGATCCCATCACAAATTCTCTTATGCTGTGAGTTGTATTGCGGACATTCAGTAGATGAGTTTAAGATCCAATCA